>JAIPMN010005865.1:19488-46257 GCA_020650975.1 Apostichopus californicus
CCCCCCCCCCCCCCCCCCCCCCCCCCCCCCCCCCCCCCCCCCCCCCCCCCCCCCCCCCCCCAGATTGCAGTTTCACACAGTAGGCACTGCAAGTGTTCAGAGATAATCCCTATAGCTTGATATATCGATTGATCCCAGCTGTGCAGGATTTTGCAGGTGCTGCAACTTTTCTTTTTGATGAAGTGCCTAGTTAAGGTTTAAAGGAAGCCAACTTAAGATTACATGACATGTAAAAATGAGACTGTAAAATACTGAAGCATAGAACATTGCAGCAACACATAGATCATAAAGAAACATATTGAATATAGAAAGTCCACATTGATAATTAAAAACACAGCAAGGAATGTTTAGAATTTCCACAATTCTCCTAATTTAAAACATTTAACTATTAAAAGCAAAACCCAACGTCAGAGAATAGACCTTTTATTGTCCCAGAGCAATACTTTTTAGTTCATGTCTGATATTTGTTTTTATTAGCTTTGTTTACACAAATTAACTGATCCAAATACATCAATCAAGTAACAAGTGCCTGGTTCTGTAAAAGCATAACTGTCTCTTCCTTAAAAAGTTCTCACCCAAGACAACTCCATCCCTTAGTAACTATCACAATCAATTTGATGGTAATCAAACCTTTAATCATCTATGCTGGAGGAAGTTTTAAGCGTTTAAATGAACAGCAACATAAGTACCAACCAGAGTTGTGGTACTTGAGTACTTTATATCAAGGACTTGGGACTCTACCATATAGTAGAAGGACTCGAATCCAGAGAAGCACAAGTCCAGTGTGAGCCGGTTGGAGTGTTTTATATTTGCATATTCTTCCATTAAATGCAATTCAAAGTCATATTTGTTCTCTTTACAAAAAAAAACTTTGCAACTCCAGCATCATTCTCATTAACACTTACTAATACTGGATCATACTGTCACATCTTTCCCCTAAACTGATTCTCAAAACCTGTTCACTTAATCACCACCGCCCTTCTCGTCACAAATCCCCATTACATATTTCAAACTTTCTACCCCCCTCCCCCCCCCCATTCCTCTCTTCCATCCTTGTTAATCCTGTTACACACACCAGAGCTTCCCATGTTATTTTTGAGAGGATGAGGCTTACTTTTTGAATATTTCCACTGTCACTCCACTGTCAAAGATGTTTGACTGGGTCAATGGATCTATGATCGTTTCCTGTACATCAAACTCTGTGCTGTTGATGTCCACTGTTAACAGGAATTCTGGCACACATCGACCGTACACTGACGAAATCAAATGCAGAAATAAAAAAAGCCATGCAGAAATAACCGTTCATATGCTTAAACATAATGACAATGAAAAAAATACCAGGAGAGAATGGGGACATCGAGAGGGGAAGGTGGGGGGGCGGGAGGGAGGAAATTGTGAAAAGACAAAGTATCAATTGAAGCACAGCTTCGCAAAATGATAATTCTCAACAATAAATTGAAATTGAAAACATCGCAACGTCACAGGTCACTATCTCAAACCTAATGTGTATTCTTTTACTCCATTCCTCGTTCTCTCAACTCCCCCACCCCCAACCCCCCCCCCCACACACACACACCACAGTTCTCTTTTCCTGCCTCTCTGATCACTCCTTGTACTCAATATTATCCGATTTGTATGAAAGTTTTGTATTAAGACAAGAGTCCAATGAGTAGAAAGCTGTAAACTTATTAAAATGTTTTTTAAAATTTTTATGGCTGTGACAACCATCCAACTACTAAAGGCATAGTTAACAAGCATTACTGGATGACAATTATCAACCACTGATCACACTACACATCAAAAAGTATCTACTAATTCATATAGAACCGAACAGATTTGAACTCTTTCAACTTAAAATCATGAATACAATTTTCACAATTATGGTTTATACACATTCATGTTAACAATAGTCTACACTTTCAAATACATACAAACATACATACACCCACATGCATACACATACAGTAGCGTGTGGGAAGTAACCTTTCTGCTTGGAACACACAGCTTAGCAGCTGAAGTGTGGGGCATTCTGAAGGATCGCAACCGCATAACCAACACAACAAAAGTACACAAATCCATATATAACAACATGTATACATGCGTGCCCGCCGGTCCACTTAGTTACAACCATGCCTGGTAAAAATACACACACCATAAAACTAAATAAATAAATAAAAAAATTACATCGTCTATCACAACCACCGGTTGATTCCGAAACTGTGCTTGCCAAGACATACATTTACATACAATGAACTGAATTAATGAACACTGGCGGTTAACGTACGATAAATACCGGTGAAGACTAATGTTGGGTCGTGGCACGTGGCAAGGCAAGTCCTCAGAACAAGAAGAAATATGGTAGAGCAAAAGAAGGGGAACTAGAAATGACAAATTCATGTATGTCTCATCTACATCTAAAACAGACTTTGTAAGGTAACAGATAATGCTTCAAAAGCTTTGAATTTTTGAAGATCATAAATAATCATGATTTTTCCGAACTAGCTTTCGAAATTTCAGCCAATGAAAAGAGACAATATATGCTCTGTCAGCTTCATACCATTCAATCACAGTATCTGATTGGCTGCCTTGTCCATTGACAAAAAAAAAAATTGGGTTCTTGAACCTGGTACTTTTGTGGTAATATTACTTTTAGTTTATCGCAGTATGCTGGGTTGTACTGCAGCCTATCATACAGTTTTGAAGAAAGTTGTAACATTAGGCCACATCGTCACACTCTCGTCATGACGGAATAAAGACCAAAGGCATTTGTTTCCTCCTTAAGTTTTATAGGACATATGAGTTATGAATTCTGTTTAAGGAGTGTCAGTTCCAGCTTTTGGAACTTATATGTCCGATTTTGTCAATTTACTCGGATCAATATTTCATTTGTGACTAAGTGAATAGCATTAAATAGGATTTATTGCTTGTGTAGACCAAACAATGGACCTCTGCAGAGTTGAATAGACTGAAATGCATACATTGCAGGGATGACGCTCTCAGATAAACTGTTTATCTCAATATTTTCAATCCTAGACGAAAGGAAATGGGTGCAATATAACTGGGGTTATTGCATCCCACACAGCTGAAAAGTAAGGATACTTCCACACGGTACTGTACATACATATGCACACATGTTTGTATTACATTCAGACCGAGGACCCCATTGTATTTTCCATTGTTCAAATCCACGTACCCTAACCTTAACAATACCCCATACAATAGAATTCTTCCGAGGATGTGGTGATTCTTTAGAAATCACAACAGAGGACCTGAAATTCTTTTGTTCAAGTCCTCGGTCAATACAAAACAAACGCATACAAACACACATATGCACATATAGATAAATACATATATACATACACACACACAGACATATACACACATACAGACATACATACATACCTGGCCTACTCGCTAAATAATACGGAGCACATTTTTGTTGATTGACAAGATCTGCTCTTTCTGACATTGACTGAAAAGAAAAGAAAATAAATAATGATTGACCGACCACAAAGGATTCAAAACTTTGCTGCCAAACTAATATTGAATAAAACGAAGTACGATATTAGTACAGCTTGTCCCAGGGATCTCCACTGGCTTTCACGTTAAGTACAGAATATTATTTAGTTTACTCTGCAAATGTTTTCAATGTGTAAACCTAGTCACGCACCTAATGTTTTAATGGGTTACTTTAGAGTTAGGGATTCATCTGAGTACAGTCTTAGGCCAGCTTCTGGTTCTTCTTCCTCCTCTGTGACTTAAACTAACATTTTATTATTTATTATTATTATTATTTCTCAGTTCCTGGACCACAGGAATGAAGTAAACTACCAACTAAGGTTCAAAACATTGATAGTTTTGATGTGTTAAACAAGAATTATAAACACACCTCGCGTTCCCTGCTGTTTTTAATGTGTAATTTGCCGCAGTGTTAAGTTGTCAAGTGCCATTGGATATTACGTTGTTCTGTATTGGCGAGCGCTATATAGAGTTTTGTAATAATGATAAACTTAAACCAGGTTTTTACATTAGTAAAACCATTAACAGGCTATATGCATAATAATATGGCAGTTGATCAAATAAAGACATCCTTCTTAATTTTTCCCCCCCCAAAGTGAAAGTTAATGAGTTGTTTACTTTCAGTTGTCGTCACCATTTCATTGTCAAAACACTTTTGATATTTTTAAGTTTCTCAATTTTTTTATTTAATTATTAGTCAAAGATAAAAATGAAACCAGGAAATATAAAATATTACAAATTTCACTTCATTATTTGAAATATATATTATTTGAAATATATATCCATACAAATATGGATGGATGTTTGGAAGATGGTTAGTGGGAGTGAAATATAACCATTTTTATTTTGCTCGAGTAGATTTAAATTGGATGAAACGTAGAGATGCTTAAAAGAGACACCCGGGATTGTACTGACGAACGCAGATGAAAATAACCATGACAGACAACCCTGGCATGTTGCATTGAAAGGCCTTTCAGAGAAATGCTTTAGAGTTCTAATGAACACATGCCTGAATGGTTTGGTAACATTTGCTGGAAACTCTTTTAAAATGCAAAACTGTCAGGCTTAAAACGCTGAATAAACATCTTCTCTTTTTCTTCTTTTTTTCAATTTTAACCTCTGACATTGAATTTTTCGGTTTATTAAACTTTAATCGTTGCTGCTTAAACTTCGATAAATATCAATTGATAGCTTTGACCATTAATTTCGAAGAAAATAGCTATATAATACTTACTAGGTCTTCTGTCATATTGACATTGTCAATACAAATGAGATCAAAAACGCTGAGAACGATCGTAGAAAGTGGAAAATAGTAATAATCAGGGCACTCCGCTACACAGACCTACAAACGGAAGAAAAAGAAACACAAAAGAATGTTGGTAAATTCTTTATACAAGTTCTTCAAAATTGTCAAAGGTTATCTCTCTCTCTCTCAAGGTGGTTGTAACTGGAGTGTAAGGTGTATACTGACAGTCTACAAGTTATGGGGCACAACCCAACACTGCTCATTTATAATACCTTTTTTGGGGTATAAATTATTCCACCAGTAATAACTCTGTATATGGAATCACCATAATTTAATGGTATCCCATAATATTAGTCTCCATCATGCTATAGGGTCAGCTAGGGTAGAACCACTGGACCCTTTTGGTCTGAAGTATTGCTCACATCAGAAGACCTCTTAATCAAATATTTATTTGCAAGTGGTGAAATTTTGCTCATTTATAATAATATTTTTTTAGGGGTATGAATTTATTCCACCAGTAATAACTCTATGCCAGTAACGTAATTTTCCAATGAGACTGAAGTTTGCTCACACTGGGCGGCACCAGGCGGCTGCGCCCAGCAGTTTTGAATGCCGCCCAGCACAAACAGTATTTTAAACATTTCCGCCCAGCACTTTTTTGATGATTATTTAACAAATTTTACCATAACCAAAATCTGGGAGAATACATGGCACAGAATAGGAAAAAATAGCACCACCTAAGCATACTTCATGTGCACAATTTGTCCAGTGGGGAGGGGATACCCCACCCATGAGATCCCTCTCCCAGTGTGTGGATCACACAACTTCACAATCTGCCCGGTACTCAAATATTCCTGAGCACATCCCTGTATTGTGAGAATAAATTGAAGAAGATATCTTGACTTTCTTAATAATATTGCTGTCTTAATTGCATGACCATGTTTATTCCTTACGAAGTCTTGTCGCAATTTACACGATTACAACATCATTTCAGATACTCCTGTACTTCGCAATGGAGGATACTTCAAGTCCTAACGCAACCTTACTCTGCATGGGCAACTCCCCTGCAAAATGAATACATGCACTTTACACATTGGACATGTTTCCATGTAAATGGAAATGTTTGTCAACACTCTGGAAATAAAACCGAAATTCTTTGTATAAAATAAGTGAGTATTTATGAAGAAGTCCATCGTACAGCAACAACGTGTCTGTAGAGACCTGTGTGAACAATCAGGCAGTACGACAAATGTTTACTAAAAAATTGAATTAACCAGGTTCGCATACTGGTTGATAATGTAGTCAAACAACGTTACCTAAAAACAGAGGGACGTATGCCTACCTGCATTGTTGGGCAATTTAAGTTGGTAAGGGTCTCGACTTGAATGCAATCAACAAGATTGAAGTAGAAGAGGTACGGTTTTTCCCTGAAGGAAAAGAAACCAAAAGATTATCAGAAATCTAGATCGGAAATAACGACATGTATGCAGTCTTGGTTGTGAGGAAAAACATTTTTTATTATTCCTTCGAAAATTATGAGTTAATCTAGCCAAAGTATCACATCACATTGTTTTCAGCAAGTTTGCTCGTTAATAAATGAGACCATCACGACTACAAAATGGAGGACACCATATTTGTGAATGTGACATTGCAGATCTCCACAAGATGATATTCTGCAAAATATATAAGTAGCTGTCAACCACAGGGGCGCCGTTTCCCGCAGGGACACGGGGACGCGTCCTCACCAAAAATTTCAGAGGTGGGGACATGATATACCATGTCCCCACCATCTTTTGAGTGAATTTTGGAAGTCCGACTATCCATGATATCCAGCTGCTATACCGCGTTAGTCGTAGAGATCTCAAGTACCCATTAGGCGTTATCAAAATAAGCAACAAAACTAATGAATGAGCGAATGCAAAAGATGGAAACAAGTCTGATACGTTAATTGGCAGCCTTACAAGTTGCTTGTTTCATTGATGTATGCTACCCGGTGGTGCTAACTTCAACCATGTCTCCAGCAGCCAAAAACAACACCAGCCTTTGTTGAAATTGCGTTGCTGACTTCAGCCCATTGACACAGTGTAGGAGAGATCGTACTCAAACGTCGCTGTCCTTTTCCAAAGGAGGATTTGTTATAAACTTTTCTTTTGAGGTAAAGACTTCCATTCCATATATTTTGATATCTTAGGATTCAAATATGCTACGCCCAACTGCCCAAAGGGCGGTGAAGGAAGGTGAAGATGGACTAATTTCTTGTTTTATATCGGCTCATTATGATGTTTGTAGTTGATAAATTTATCATCAGTAACTCTTATTCTTGTATTTTTTTAATTACTATTTTTCATGAAACATTTAAAACCGTGAAATATTAAAATGAATGACCCATTTTTGATCATAATTGTGTCTGGGAAATGCAATTTCCGGCAAGCTGGGGGTACATCTGTCAAAAAATTTCTGGTACGCTCCGCGCGAACCCATGGTCGCGCTCCGCTTAGATAGTCACGTCCCCACCAATTTTCAAAACAAAACGGCGCCCTTGGTCAACCAAACAAAATAATAATGATAAAAAAATATATATATCAAAATACTGAATTTAGGCTGTACAGCTTGCTCTCATGACAGAGTATCAACTTTGTGAGAAAAAAAGACCACAAAGTACCTTTGGGTTAAAAACAAAAAAGCAGAAAATGTTGGAAACAATTTCAAAGTCCCATTTTCATATTTTGGAAAAATGTGATAAATACTACAATGAAAACAAAAAAAAACATCTCAGAGAAGAACCTTTTAGTATTAAATTACCCAGTAATAACCATTGATTACCAAATTACAAAAAGAACCTGCTTTTAAGTTGGTGTAAAGGTTGGAAAGAGTTTCATATTCACATTTACCTGACTTCGGCATCCACTCCACAAGTTCGGCCCTTTGAATCAGTTGGCATGACCAACGATGAAGGGTTTCCCTCAAGACCAGCTGGAAAGATTAATAGGATAGGTAATATTAAGATTAAAGACTGATAGGATAGCTGATACTATGTTTACTACAATATGTAGTAAACAAACATTGATAGGAAAGGTAATAAGATAATGATTGGTAAAATAGGTAAAATAGGTAATCAAAAGATTGATAAGATAGGTATCATTAAGTTTAGTAAGAGAGGTAAATGTTAAGATTAATAGGATAGGTAATATTAAGATTAATAGGATAGGTAATATTAAGATTGATAGGCTACGTTAGGCTAGGCTAGGCTAAGATTAATTAATAAGTTAAGTAATCAAAAGACTGATAGGATAGCTTATACTATGATTCCTACAATATGTAGTGTAGTGTGTATATGTAGTAAACAAACATTGACAGAAAATGATTGGTAAAATAGGTAATCAAATGATCGATAAGATACAGTAGGTAACATTAAGTTTAGTAAGAGAGGTAAATGTTAAGATTAATAAGATAGACGTTATGATTGATAAGAAGGTAACATTAAGTTTACTAAGGGAGGTAAATGTTAAGATTAATAAGATAGGTAATGTTAAGATTGATAAAGATAGCCTTAGATAGGTAATATTAATATTGATAAGATAGGTAATAAAAAGATAAATAAGATAGGTAGCATAAAGTATAATAAGACAATATGGTCACTCTTGATCCATTTTCTAGGTAAAAACATGATTTAGGGCCATGCTTGATCTCGGGTCACGCTTGATCTCGGGTCACACTTGACCTAGGGTCAAGCTTGATACAAAGCAATATTACACTACAAAACTTATTTGTAACCCAGAGTTCATCCCAGGTATATGCCCAAAATGAAGCCTCTCGGATCAAAGTCTGTGTTCACGTTAGGCTTATTGTCCCGAGGTCCATGTTGATCTTGGAGTATAAGTTTGCTCGATTGGATCAAGTGTACACATGTTAAAATAAAACACTGGGGTGTAAATAAATCTTACCAATCAGGCCGACAGCCAGCCAAACTATAATTGCAAGGATGAAGAGAATCAGGCAAAGAACATCAGTTAGGGTCCTGAAATAAGACAACAAGAGAACAAGAAATACTTTATGGCTTGATACACAGAGGATAAGTAATTTACATCTCAAACCTTTGTCAAGGACTTTGAGCTGTATAGTCAGGTTGTTGATCAGAATACACTGAAAATAATGTGCTTTGCCTAATAAAACCTGTAAATATTCTGTGTGTGCTGAACTTAAATGTAAGTTAATGTTCAGAGTTTACAGTCATGAAACACCTTTCCACATGAATTTAGGTATGTCAAGTCAATTTAGTAGAATGCTGAGGTGTGGGAGGGGGAGGGGGAGGAGGGTCGTAGCACCCTCCAGCCAAGCTGCATCGGGTGTAATCCTTTGTGTGCTGCAATTTCACAACAATAGGCACTGCAGTCTGCAGAGCTGAAGAGATAATACGTCTATTGTTTCAGGATTTCTCAGCTGTTGCAGCTTTTCATTTTGACAAAGTGTCTTACAACAATTAATCCCCACTCCTATAAATGGGTTAATGTGAAATACCCATATAACATTGATGTTTTTCAGTACATTTATATGTGTCATTCAATACCAAAGAAATATCTCTGTGTCATTACTGAAGGGCTGGCCTCCTGCACCTTAAGCAACATGAAGACATGACATGACAATTTTCAATATCCACAGTAGTCAATTTAATGACCTTTGATTGTCACATATGGATTTCAGTCTGTACAGAACTTGAGGTGCTTCTTCCTGTGCAAATCCAATCAACTGTTAAAGTACTGTACATACTGAAGCCAATTTGCATTCCTGTGCAATTCTTTTCTTATGAGCTATTCGTGACTTTAAAATTACTTTTGATTTTGTTCGAAACAGATTTGGAAACGTTTACACTGTTTCCCTTTTTTGCAGAATTGTTAACAGGATGTTGTGAGTTACCATCACCTAGCCTCCATACTACATACATAAAGTCTGTCACTTGTAATTTACTGCAATGATTCTGGAAACACTTTGACCTACAGTATAGGCAAGGTTTGATGAAAAATACTTGCTACACAATAACAGAGTTATGTACAGATAAAAGATATTGTACATATGTGAGGTTTTCATGCACAAAAGCCCTAATATTTTCAGTCATTTCTACAATTTCAAGAACTGTACATACTCTCTGCATAATAATGGTTCCAACATGCAACTGGATGATAACACTTTGATCTCATTTTTCTACATGAAAATAGCTTGACAGAGATATTTCAATACCAGGATAAATCTGTTACTTTGCTACTTTTTGATATATAACTGCAATCTCAAATGGACCGATATGCAGGTATATATATGACAGTCAAGACAGGGAACGAAAGATCGGTGGGTGCTGATTTATGCCTGCTTTATCAAACTGACAAGGTTTTAACGAAAACAACACTGTGTACAGTGTCCCTATGCTTTGCGACTCAACAGCACTGTACGGTATTGTGATTTGTTCATGATCACATCATGAAGGCTTTAATTGGCACAGCTTAGATAATAATAGATATAGACGCAAAACTGGTGTCCACAGAGTATGACATACATAGACATAGAATATCACAACAAATTATAACGGTTACTCCACAGATCAGAATTGCAATTAACAGATTTGATCATATTTATGGAATTTTAAGTACATACAATAGTGTTAATTTTCATTAATACTGCATATCTAAGTAATCTACTGCTTTAATCAACAAAATGAATAAGGTCGTATCAAGGCCAGTCAAACTTGACAATGATTGCTGTCTGTGTAGTGTTCACTGATGGTGAACAATCATATTGCAAAATAGAGATCTATATTATAGTATATATATATATATATATGTTTATATATTAGTACAGTATACATCCACAGTGCATACCATCACAAGATCTCACGTACAGACAACGTGGTTATGCATATTCATAAGCTTTAGTTACTTATGATTTTTTCCTCAATAATAATTTATGAAAGAAAAAAAAGAAGTAAATCAATGAGAAGAAAACTAAAAAAAATCTCTCTTTGTGGAATTTATACAGATAAAATACAAATTGACTATAGTTTCATTTGTGCAAATAGTATACAAAATCCTGATTAGTTTGTCTTTGCAAATTGAAAGTAGAACAGAACAGGACAGAACAGAAGTCTAATGAATTTGCTGGTGCCCGTATAAATGGATGTAAGAGCAATGCAGCTAATTTTTATGCATAGCCTATATATATTTACACAAAAGGGTGTATAGTATGTCACTACGGCGATGGCCAGACTAATACTATGGTGATAAAAGTATGGTAAAATACGCAGCTATGCCAGAGACACCTATTCTATAGCTATCGATAAATATCCACGCTGATCAGATAAAGAATGAATAAAAAATATATAAAATTTTTCAAGAAATTTTTTATGACTAATATTGTTGTTTTCTTGTTGCAACCATCAAGTTTGTCAGATTGTTAATTGAATAAACATAGATTATTCAAATTGTTATGACATGAGTTTATGCTCGCTTAAACGTGTGTTGGCCTTGTACTATAAGTAATGCAATGCAAAGCACTAGATACTCAATGAATATGATTTGATATAGACCAAGAGGCAAAACCATCATATCTGCACTGGGGAGAGGGAGAGGGGGGCAAGATGTTAATTATATGTAATTGTATAATAATTTTCTTTAGAAAATAAAGTAAAAATAATAGATGGCGTCTAAATGCAAAATGACGCTACAGTATTTTTTTTTTGTAACTTTTGAAACAATGTCAAAGAATTTTTCATTGTCAAATTTTTTAGGGAGTTTTTTGGCAATATTTTGTCTGCCAGTTTTGCAATATTTTGTCTGCCAGTGGGGGAGGGACTGAGCCCCTTGCTTTTATCCTGGGGGCTAAAGCCCTTCTCTCCTCCTAGACCTGAGCTACAGCACGTCCATTTTAGCATCTGTGATCAACAGTCGTTCAAAATAATTATAATATTAATTTCCAAAACTTTGGAAAAGGACTTGAATGATAAATACCCACTCGGTGTGATGACATTGTCCCCCTAAGATAATATTATGGCATGACTACACAAATAACTCAACACATATCATACTGTATCTACATGGCACGAGAAGTTAGAGTTACAGGATTCTTTCAGAATTTTCACACCACAGCATAAAGCGACAGATTGCATGCGGAAAGGAATATCCAGGAGGCAGATGATGTTACATTTATGATCTTGGAAAGCAAAATACTGCACGTACACATGATGTACAAACTGTTAAATTAAAGTACTGCATGTACACATGTACAAACTGTTAAATTAAAGTACTGCACGTACACATGTACAAACTGTTAAATTAAAGTACTGCACGTACACATGTACAAACTGTTATATTAAAGTACTACACGTACACATGTACAAACTGTTAAATTAAAGTACTGCATATACACATGTACAAACTGTTATATTAAAGTACTGCACATACACATGTACAAACTGTTAAATTAAAGTACTGCAGGTACACATGTACAAACTGTTAAATTAAAGTACTGCACCTACACATGTACAAACTGTCAAATTAAAGTACTGCAGGTACACATGTACAAACTGTTAAATTAAAGTACTGCATGTACACATGTACAAACTGTTAAATTAAAGTACTGCACGTACACATGTACAAACTGTTATATTAAAGTACTGCACGTACACATGTACAAACTGTCAAATTAAAGTACTGCACGTACACATGTACAAACTGTTAAATTAAAGTACTGCACGTACACATGTACAAACTGTTTAAATAAAGTACTGCACGTACACATGTACAAACTGTTAAATTAAAGTACTGCACGTACACATGTACAAACTGTTAAATTAAAGTACTGCACGTACACATGTACAAACTGTTAAATTAAAGTACTGCACATACACATGTACAAACTGTTAAATTAAAGTACTGCACGTACACATGTACAAACTGTTATATTAAAGTACTGCACGTACACATACATGTACAAACTGTTAAATTAAAGTACTGCACGTACACATGTACAAACTGTTAAATTAAAGTACTGCACGTACACATGTACAAAGTGTTAAATTAAAGTACTGCACGTACACATGTACAAACTGTTAAATTAAAGTACTACACGTACACATGTACAAACTGTTAAATTAAAGTACTGCACGTACACATGTACAAACTGTTAAATTAAAGTACTGCACGTACACATGTACAAAGTGTTAAATTAAAGTACTGCATGTACACATGTACAAACTGTTAAATTAAAGTACTGCACGTACACATGTACAAACTGTTAAATTAAAGTACTGCACGAACACATGTACAAACTGTTAAATTAAAGTACTACACGTACACATGTACAAACTGTTAAATTAAAGTACTACACGTACACATGTACAAACTGTTAAATTAAAGTACTGCACGTACACATGTACAAAGTGTTAAGTACTGCATGTACACATGTACAAACTGTTAAATTAAAGTACTACACGTACACATGTACAAACTGTTAAATTAAAGTACTACACATACACATGTACAAAGTGTTAAGTACTGCATGTACACATGTACAAACTGTTAAATTAAAGTACTACACGTACACATGTACAAACTGTTAAATTAAAGTACTACACATACACATGTACAAACTGTTATATTAAAGTACTGCACGTACACATGTACAAACTGTTATATTAAAGTACTGCACATACACATGTACAAAGTGTTAAGTACTGCACGTACACATGTACAAACTGTTAAATTAAAGTACTGCACGAACACATGTACAAACTGTTAAATTAAAGTACTACACGTACACATGTACAAACTGTTAAATTAAAGTACTACACGTACACATGTACAAACTGTTAAATTAAAGTACTGCACGAACACATGTACAAACTGTTAAATTAAAGTACTGCACGTACACATGTACAAACTGTTATATTAAAGTACTACACGTACACATGTACAAACTGTTAAATTAAAGTACTGCACGTACACATGTACAAACTGTTAAATTAAAGTACTACACGTACACATGTACAAACTGTTAAATTAAAGTACTGCATGTACACATGTACAAACTGTTAAATTAAAGTACTGCACGTACACATGTACAAACTGTTAAATTAAAGTACTGCACGTACACATGTACAAACTGTTAAATTAAAGTACTACACGTACACATGTACAAACTGTTATATTAAAGTACTGCACGTACACATGTACAAACTGTTAAATTAAAGTACTACACGTACACATGTACAAACTGTTATATTAAAGTACTGCACGTACACATGTACAAACTGTTAAATTAAAGTACTGCACGTACCACATGTACAAACTGTTAAATTAAAGTACTACACGTACACATGTACAAACTGTTAAATTAAAGTACTACACGTACACATGTACAAACTGTTATATTAAAGTACTGCACGTACACATGTACAAACTGTTAAATTAAAGTTGAAACAACGCGTCTCAATTTCTTGTCCCTAGATCGAGTTATTTTTTTATTTGAACTTTTTACGTTAATATCGAAAGTGGATCACAGTAGGTTGTGATGGCATGAAGAGGAATGTTTGATAAAAGCTTTTCTTTACTATTATGATTTTTCTCTTGGATTTATCCTTGAAATGTGATATATTTGGATTGTTTGCTTTATGGAGCTGTCAATATTCTGTCTATATATATTCGCAATGTCATCAAAATGAATACATATCATACACAATGATATGAGCGTACTGCATGCAAGGTTCAGACCTAACGATGGAGAAAATTAATTTAATTATAAAGCAATCAACTTCAAGCATCATAATATTGATTTTATTACAAAATTCATATACATTCATGTATGTGAGAAAGCACAGGATAAATTGCAGGGTATAGAATTGTACATGTCATCTGCAAAATTTGTATTAGACTGTGACGAGAAATAATGCAGTGAACAGGCATAATATGTTTTATGACATGTGCAGCTCTCAAAATATAAAAGAAATACTGTTTTGTACCAGAATGGAAATGTAACATTTAAAAAAAAAAAAATGTTTTTAACAAGGTAGAATAATATAAGTGTTAAAAGCTGCTGACATTTCAAACATGCGTATTCCTACGGAATGGTAAATTCGGAAGGAAGAGATAGTGTGCAGTGACCTGTGGGAGAGGTCACCGGGGGCGCAGTGCTAACATTTATACCAGTGGCATCTAGGTAGACTAGGAAATGTGCGTTAGTGTTGTAGGAGCCAGGTAAGAGAGGATTGAAGTAAATACCATAAACCGATGATAGTGTTGTACATAGGTTCAATTTTTAAGAAATTTTGCAAATTGTCTTCATAGTCTTACAGGAGAGAAATGTCCACAAAGGGTTTCCATAAAGAGGATCTTACTGCAAACCAAAGTTTACTGAAAATCAACTGTTTGTATTTTCTCTTTTTGAGTCAATAATTTTGGTTAATCTTATTGAACAAGGTCATCAGTAGTTTGGAAAATTGGAGCCATTGTGTCATATACTTGATGAACATTTCATTCACATGTATCATCTAGGAACTACTTTATTATGCACAGGCACGTAGCCAATAGGGGGGGGGGAAGGGCGGGAGTCGACCCCCACCCTTGAGCATATTTTTTTTGTACATTTTTATGATATCGCTAGTAATTTCAAACTAGAAAATGCTTAGATGCAACTTGCAAGGCCTGGGAAGTGTCATTTTCTTGTACGCTTCGCGCCAACCCATGGTGGCGCTGCGCTTAGATAGTTTCCAATGCCGCGTCTACAGCTCTGATAATTTGCCTACAGGTTCGCCCCTCCCTTGGCAAATTCCTTGCTACGCGCCTGATTTCGCACATATAGAATTACCCCATGTCTTACAAGCAGAAGCACCCTCTGTGCACCCTCTTTATACACCCTACTGTTGCCCGTCATGAGTCAGAACAGGGACGCGATATAATCCTCGGAACCTTCTGTCATTTATTTATTTACAGTAATTTTTGTCGTCCTAAAACTAGACGGTCCAGAGATATATTACACATCAGATATATCCATATATCCATCAGTACAGTTTCTGTACACAAATGCACTGTATAGGGCACAACAGTTTGGAGTGATTTGAATAGATTATAACTTTTATTGCATAATTTCAGAAAACGCATAACAAAGAAATGCTTTGGTTGGTCACTAATTTCCAAGTAGCTCTGCAACCATACACATCTAAACCCTGTTGATATGAGCAAACCGCACATCAGGGAGTAACGGTTAAAACGGAAACTAGGGTTCCTTTCTGTGCCAACAACTTCCTGAAAATCTCCACGAGATTCATTTCGCGATGGTTTATTGCTCCTGGCAATGAGATCAGGAAGTATCTGGCCCTATTGTATTCGGAAAAGGGTACATTAAAGTTCAAGACATTTACTACATAGCTAAATATCAAACGAGTTATCTCGGTTATGTCCAAGTAACAAAACAATGTAACATTTTCATCAACTACAAAACGCAAGTGCATATATTAAAAAAAGTGTGTTGAAATTTATTGTCTGTGAAGGACTTCATGAATTTCAGACTGTTGGAAAATTAAAGAGATTAATACTGATACCGTCACTGTAGACTGCACTATACTATTTTAATCATTAATGTATCACAAGAAAATAATGATTATATGATATTCTGTAGGCATATCAATGTTTACTTCAGCAAAGCTTAGGGGTGGGTAAACAACTTGATCTCGAAGGGCCACAGTGAAACTTTTTACCCAATCCACGAACTACATAACTTGCAAAGGTACCTGCTCCTGTGAAATGGGAATGTACTCATATATATTGGGAAATAAAAGATCAGAAATTTCTACAGGCGCTTATAATTGTCACAGCTGGAGGCTAAGGTTGGGCGATATTTGCTTTTTACCGTCACGATAAATAGTTCAAAAATTATCGCGATATTTCCGATAATTTTGATAATTTTTCCCCTAACAGAATTAGCGTAAATGTCGAGCTTTGAGTGGACGGAGAAAGAGAGATATATGGAGGGGACATTCAAAGAGAATATCTGAAAAGCCTTACGATATTTTTCACAAATATTGATGCTTAGATAAGTGCTTCCTCAATCCTCACAATCAACGAGCCGCCCCGAAATTCGCTCCGCTTACGTAAAACTTCTATATATAACACGTGGAAAAACCCAGAGTTTTTACACACATAATTCCCATTGACATTGGTCACAGAACATAAGTAGGTCATCGACATTCGAACTTGCCTAAGTTCATCGCACCATGGGAACGACACAACACATTGAACATGATGTTACATTTTCCCGCCATCTGGACGCCGAGTGTAAATTTTGGTGTAATATGCAAATTATGAATGGTACTGTGCTGCACTGTTAAAACTTAACCTTTTGCGACACATACAAATTTTGGGAAGCTGTTGTAGAAGTTACTTTTGTATCAAAAGTAAAGTACTGTATGGTACTATAATTTATAAAAGACGGTTTTCCTCAGGTGGTAGGGAAAAGGGGTGTTTCGGTGAACTCAATCTGTATTGTATAGTATTTGGATACTTAAAATGACCATGTACATGCAGTTTCTATTTCTCTTTAGTAAGCTCTGTATACTTAGCATTTTTAACCTTTGTGAATCTTTATTGGAATAAATACCAAATGTATTATTTGACGCCAGTATTTAACGGTAAGCATTTCTTAAATTGTTGACTGAGCTTCAAAATCCATTTTCAAAAAAGTCTGTTTTCATGAAGGTTTTATAAAATCGACATATAGAGCTAGGGTAGGAAAATATTAACTTAACCACATTAACGAAAGTTGTTCTAAAATACATGTTTCTCGTACTGAGATCTGAAGAGAAAAAAAACGGGCGGCCATTTTTCTTCTTTTCATGCGCTAATACTAGTTTGGAATATGTGGCAACCTTTACAAAATAATTTTTAAGGATAATTTAGATTTCTTGTAATCCGAATACAGACTCGGGAATCAAGAAAAAGGAGGCCCCTTGCGCGACGAGAAACATGCTTTGTTTTTAACCGGCCCTGCTTCAAAGTTGTTGGGTGGAAGTTTTTTTCTTTTCACTCTGTTGGAACCAACGGTAAATTATATAAAAAAATTGACACAAGAAACGCTTAGTAATACTTTATTATTTCTTCAAAATGTTGCCAACTATTCAAAGTAAACTTATTCTCCGTGGAACATAACCTCTACAACTGAAAAAAAGTCGGGAAAAGAAACACTGAATAGAAACCCAATTAACGAAAAACAGTTAAGTTCCATGCCGGCAAACACCATACCTGCGTCCTCTTCGCTGCTAGGTGAATATCACGTCTTAAACTACGATTTAAGAAACGGCTGTTTCAAACATCTCACTTATTCTTTCGGCGACTTTAATCCCTATTCATTGAGCACAATAGCATTTCCTGCGTATAAACTCGCACAGTGATTATATACGAGGTGTCTACGCGGCGTCTACGCGGCAATTTGTTTGTCAACGAGTTTATACGCGATTGTACTTGTTTATACATCTTTATACGATTCTGTGCGCGTACACATGTCCAGTTATACGTGAGCGTTACTGTAGCAAACATGTTGTAAAGGACGGGTTTGTTACGAAGTTCAAAAGTCAGTAAATGAAGTTGATCAACTTTATTTCTTTTCAACTTTCTTAACAATGGAATGCTAGAATAACATTTACACATAAAACGGAGAAAGGATAATCGCATTTTTTTCCACATTTATTTTAAATTTCTTTCACAAGAAATTATTGTCACTTGTTCAATCCTCAAAAATATCGTCTTGAAAAAAAATTATCGCAATAATAATAATTTTCGATATATGGCCCAACCCTAAGCTGGACCCACATCAACCACACGTTCACCATCAGCTTCTCTCTCTGACCCATGTTGGAAGTGTGCATCCAACATGCATCCTGCAAGCTGCACCTGGGCATACAATCAAGGAGTATTAGCTCTATGGTTAACGCCGGTGCCTTCCAATCATAAGGTCCCCAGTTCGAGTGACTCCAAGATTAATGTATGTCGTCCAGTTACAGAGTTGTTGCCAATTCATAATCATGGACGTTAAATATGAATCTAAGAGACTGACTTCGGTCAGCTTGCGGCTTTGATAAGCCAATGAGGCTTCCTCCGCGAGTTCCTGCTTGCAGGAGGATCTAAAATACATACATACATACAATCTGAAAGTTAGATTTCCAGAGCCCGTAGAGTACTAAAAACATGTACTGAGCAAATGTTACTAACTACAGTAACCAGAAAATGGTCATATTATATATCTAGATAATCTTGTAGCGCTAACAATGTTAAAAGCAAGCTGTTCATGTCGACTGATCAATTTTGTTAAGCTTACCAAGTGTTGTTCCAATTAAGTAAACAAGCATTAATGATTTTTTTTCAAGCCCAATTAACTATTAATAATCTATTGAAAAATTATCAAAGGCAAAAGTTAGACACTGCCTTTAATAGTGTTTGTACAACCCTGATATTATGTCCTGAATAATAGAGAGGTAGGTCAGAAGTGTGGGAACCTATCAAAAGTGAGTCACAGGAAATTAATGTTGTCTTGACCGGGAAATGAGCAACCATAATGACCAAACTATATTTTCAATATAAAAATGAAATGTTATTAAAATAGCAGATCATGAAATTAATAGGATATTATGATTGGTTCATAATATCTATCCCTGGACAAGTATTTGATTACTTTCCTTTCCCTAAGGGTGCTTTACAGTTGATCCGGATCAGATCTCGACGTCAGGATCCGATCCGGCCATTGAGATCACGGCTGTAGTGTAAACCCAGTTCAGATCCAGATCTGATCCTCCTATTTTGATGCTGGCAGAGACCAGGATCTGATCCAGACGTCGAGATCAAGTTTGAAATGTAAACACTTCCCGCATCAACAGTGTTCGGGGATATCCGGTGACCTCATTACGTTACATGCATTCTCCCGTGAAATTTCAGTCCTGTATCACGCATGTGTAAAATCCTACGTACATTGACTGCATGTGGGCCGTACATAGCGTAGTATTGTCACCCTAAGGCTATGCAACCATGATAGCGAAAGTTTGGGTTTATACGTACTACGTGGTACGCGGCTGCGCATGACACATTTCCAATCCGATTTATTTACTTTGGATGACTAGCGGGGGAAGGATCAGAGTATGACTCAAGTGTAAATGCGTCCGGATCAATGCATAAGTTTACCCCATGGAGAGATGATCATCTGATAACATCAGGGGATCTGATCCGGATCTAGCCTTGAAGCACCCTAAGATACTAATATAGGGTTATATGTAGTTTATTTGCTGGCACACAGATTAACACACCTTGCTGTAACAGTTAGGTCAAACATCATGGAGATGCATGGTCAGTATGCAATTAAAGCTTTGAATTGTTCAAGCCTCCATCCTCCCTCTAAATTGAGCTAAAATGTAAAGCAGTAATTGAGAGCTTAAAATAACACAAATCATACTTTTGTACATGAGCTGCACATTAATCTATACAGAAGGACTAAACAATCACTTCTGAACTTCTTTAATGAGAACATTTGTACATTCTTAGCATTAATGCATTTTTATCTCTCTCTCGAATGGGGGAAGCTTACAAAGTTTTAAGCATCCCTGATTTACATGTGCATAATTGATAGTAACTATATATTGTTTAATGGTTAATCTCAAATGCGCTTACGTGTATCCTGTGACTCATTGTTGCTATATATATAGTAGTTGTAGCAGCTCCCTAGTTGCATACAATGCATTATACTTTTTAAGAAAAAGTCGCCCAGGAAAGAACCTGGGCACGAAAACCAAACTACCCAACGACTGATCCGCTCTCTCAACCCTAATCCCCTTGCATCGGGACTGTGACTGTGTGATCGTCGTCGGGTGTGCATCACCATTCCTCTCCAAAGAGAACAGATACTACATATGATCTTAGCCAAAAGGCTTAGAAGGGATACAATGCATCATATGTCATATAGTACTAGCATACTAGCATGGAGCTACTACTATATTTATAGGCACTCCTGTATAGCTGCACCTCATGTAAGAGTTACTAACTTGTTACTACAACACCTCTGTACAGTTGAGGATGTGCGGTGGCTTTTATGCTGGTTGTTGCTGCTGTTAGAACCAACCAGCATGGCTTAGCTACCAGCAAGAGACATAAACCAGATGGGTTTGTATTCAGGTTTACAACTATATTTATTGCTTTTGAGTATACCACCTACAATACAGCTACTGTATACCTACTATGCTATAAGCCAAATACAAAGAGCCCCTTTACTACACTGAACATTGTTACTTTTGAAGTCTCTGCACAGACTTTTCATTCAATGCAGTTTAGCTTCAGTGATTTCCTTCACAAGATTCTGTTCGATTAACCATTTGGATTAGGAAGTCACACAATTTGGTTAACCCATCCATATATGAATATAGCCTACATACAGTAGGTTACTGTACACTAAACCCTAGATTAATTTGGACACATCGGGACCAGAGGTTGTCAGGAAATGAATAGAAATCGGACAATGAAGTTTCACAATACTAGACTGAATTGTAGTTTACCACTGCGATTGTCCTTACATGGTACAGTTTGTTTTATAATGTGTGAGAAACAGTACAGGGGGTGTATAAAACATCTCAAACAGGTGTTTTGCAGTTGAGTAAATCAAAATGGGGGTATTTGCTGTGCTAGCCTGTAGGGAAGGAACATGGGGATTATATATACATTCCCTTAGAGCTGAGGTGGGCAACCTACGGCCTGTTGGCCACATGCGGCCCGCCAGTTATCTTTTTGCGGCCCGTGATATGTCTCAAGAAAAAGAATTAAAACCAATCTATTTCACATCATCACAAAAAACGAGCTAGCTGCTTAGAATTTATCGGCAATAATGATGCTGTCAGGTAGGCCTATTATCCCCATTAATTATCAACTGTACTGTATTGACATTATGTTTTTGTGAATTACAGATTAAGTACACACACCTATTGCTTGAAAGTCCTCGGAATCAAAGGTTTGAAATCAACAGCAGGTCGTTGGTTAGGTGCGGCCCAGTCAATTGTTCACTCCTTATATCTGGCCCATTCATTCAAAAAGGTTGCCCACCCCTGCCTTAGAGGTACATGGATAGATATAAATTGTGCTATCCTGGAGTGTGGAAACTCCAGTGCAGTCAGAATAGCTGTTGTAAGGAGACAGGGACTTAGTAAAGTAACTTTTGGATTGGGATTTTGTAAAAACTAGATAAAAAGAGGTCTGTAAAATCTAGGTTATACTATGCACTTTGCTTGCACTCATATTTAGAGAAGGGCTGGCTACCATGAACAGTACAGATCATTCCAATTGCCAAGTTGTAATTCACTAGTACAACTTAATGATGCATTTACTGCTCATATGGGCTACTGGGCTTTGATTACTTGAATGCCAACAGTGTGCAAGATATCACCTCAAATGTAGAGATTCGTTGATTATGGTAATTAGGCACTGTGTCAAGAGCAGACAAGCTGTAGCAGCAAACAAAAGGGTTGACTTACCCAGACCAGCTAACAATGCCTATTGTGTACAACTGCACAGTGCCTATTGTTGTGAAACTGCAGATCACAAAGGATTGCACCCTATGCAACCTTGCTACAGGATGCTGTAGGTCCTCTTTAAGTTTCCTACTTTTGACACAGTGCCTGCCAAAGGTAGCTCGGTCAGTAAGTTTTACCAAAGCTACCAAGTATATTGAGTCTATACTGACTGAAACATTTTAATTGATTCAAATATAAACACAGCCTCCAAGGTTATTTACAAGACTATTAATTAGTATTTATCACAAGCTAAAGATTGAATTGTACAAGATATTTCTACGTTTAACTTCTACTACTGGAACATCATCGAGACGTTTCTATTTAAACTATAAAAATCTTGCTTTGAGAAATGTATCTAAGTTCAGCTACACATGTACTGTTTGTCACAGCTGCTACATTACTATTGTTCATCAAACTCTGTGACCAGTGGCGGAGCTAGAGGTATGGGGTCAAGGGGGGCGAGAATGGTCTATAGGGGCGCTTTCGACACTATCTAAGCGGAGCGCCACCAAGGGTTGGCGCGGAGCGTACTGGAATTTTTGAGTAAAGATACAAGTCCCCTAGATCGCTGGAAATTACCCTTTCCGGGCCTTGCTAATTTGCAGATAAACGAAGAATAAATAGGTGTCATCGCCAAAAAAATGCGACAAATGTCAATATGTAGATGACAGCGCAATAAAAAAGTCAATAATCGCGAATAAGTAAAAAGTGGTAAAATGCTGAAAAAGGCGCCAGCAGTCCATTTGAGTCCGTCAGGGGGGGCATCCGCCCACCCTGACTGTATGGACGCTCCGCCACTGTCTGTGACTGGAAACAAGAAACCAATTCTTCACAGGGAACTTGAATTCCTTTTTTACTACAAATATCTCCAGAATCTTGATCTTTTTGTGATCCTGACAACTTCAAGTAACACAGGAAAGCCAAATAGAGTCTAGTATTTGTTTAATCTTCTCCTTCAGGATATAATCATCATTAACCTTCAAACCAATAACAGTCTACAAGTTTTGAATTTATATATCTTTATATTTTTAATTCCTTTGGGAAATGCTGTCACATTATGGATCATTTGAGATGGATAGATGTTTCTGTTTATCTTAGCGGCTCGTTTGTTAAATGTTCCTATTGAAATGAAAACGACTGTTGGCGTCAAACATTGTAAAGTAGGTAGAAGCATACAGTAGGATATGTTCTTCTTACTTTGTAGTACTGCATGACCCCCCCTCTATAACCCCTCCCCTACAGGGAAACACTGAATGATGTGGTTAACAGCAGTATAATGCCATTCCCAATCTTGCGCAGGCTGTAGAGTTTGTAATCCTACAACTTTTAATTTAAGTTAAGGGACAAATTTAACAATATCTGGTGATTCTTCCCATCGGACAATGAAAGTTGCTTTAACTGTTGGCAACCAGGCAATTTTTAACGTTGTTCAGCCAAATTCAATGTTTACATTGGGCTTTGCCCCAGTTATAGCTCCAACAGCAGCCTGCAAAGTTATAAGTAATACTATATCTGAATCAAAACCTGTTCCATAATTTATGGTAAGAAAATCGCTACACATCACTTTTACTGCTTGTTGTACGATCATTCAGACACTGTACTGTAAATACAATTTACCTAAAACCTAAGATGGAGAAACTATATAAATAATCTTATGCTTTGACCCAGTACATGGCAAAACCCTCACAATCCCGATTCCCCCCACCTGCACCACCACCCACCTGCTCCCCCACCACCACCTATTCTTCTCAACTACATTGTTTCAAAAATTATATCTGTTCATAATAATTTCAAACAAATGCAAAGCTCCATATAGCCAGCTGAACAATGAACATTGTTGATTCATTAACTTTCATGACAGCAATCAATAACAATTGAGTCCAGCCTTTGCCAAATAAACTACACTTATGGGGAACCAGCATGTGACATCAATGAATGTAATTACTGCTTTGCTCATCGCTGGTAATTAAATGTCATTTATTATAAAGTACAGTGTGTATACTATTCTGTACATACATTCCTACTCTCTGATATATGTGTCACCTCGTACTCACCCTGTAAAGGTGAAAATCAATACACTGTTTGATTCCTACACTCGGTGTACAGTGAGTATAGGTGGTAACATTAAACTATATACAGCAATGGATAATACAGAGCTGCATTAGGTTTCACTGTTGTACAGGGAACAATTTTTCCAGTATCGCATTGCAAAATACTATGCAAACTGATCCCATTGCTGTACAAGTGTCAAGATGTGTAGTAGTTTGTGTACACAGGAACCGTAGCATTTTGCATGGGGGACAAAATTCAGGGGCTTCAAAACGGCTATGTACACAAAATATGAACACCAAATTATTTCCCTGTTGAATGTTGTCATAAAAATATCATTGAGAATGCTATCGTATGACATTATATATTTCTGTGAACTACAACCTAATTTAAAAGACCTTTGTTATAAAAAAAAAATTGATAAATATGATTTAGTCATATCAGGTGTTTTAAAAGTTTTACACAAACATATCAAAGCAATTTTGTTGTTCCCTCCCTTAAAACTGTTCACACCCAAGTCCACATCTCAGCTGAAAAGCATACTGTACATGTACCAAATATGTACAGTACGCTATTACCATAGAAAATGTGTCATATTTCTTCATAATTTGTTTTGCAATTGATTTTATATTTTGCGGGTTAAGTATTGTTACGAAGCAGAAGTTATCTAGATAGCTGTGGATTATAATATATACCCAGATGGTTTTATAGATAGTGGAGATTTGTAGAGCTTTTCATAATTTAAGCTCAAAATAGACGTACAGTAGTAATTTCATGGGGCAACAGTATTATAGGCAAAAACAGAAAACAAGTAAAATACATACAAAAAAAGTACAAAACCGTATTTTAAGTTTAAGTTTCACAGTGGATGTAAAATAGTAAAATACCACGAGAAAGTAGTCAGTTACTCATCCTGAACAGATTTAACAAATTTTCAAAACAAAATACCAACACTTAAGTCGATATGGATACTTTTAGACCTTATTAGCATAGATATAATCATCCAAATTTTGCCATATAAGTCGTCCAGTGATAAGACTAAATTTGATCAAATTTGATTTTGCATCATTTTCAAAATTTCTTTTTTTACCCTATAAACATATTTTTCATTCTTCATTCACTTTATATCACCGAAACATGACTCAAATGTGACCTTTGACCTCCCACCAAAAGGAAAAGGAAATTCCATACACTTCACCAATTAGCCTACATACCATATAAGGAGGTATGGCATGTATCTGTACAATACATATATATCTAGGATTTCAAATTATCATGTCTTTCGGGGAATCAACTGGCCCTTTCACCTTGCCAAAGAACATCACGGTTCTATACGTCCATAATGCTAGACAGTAACAATCTATATGATATGTGCTCACACTGTTCAATTTGTGTTATCCTGTTTACTAGCCAAGTCACCACATACACTCACACATGCATACACAATCTACACACACACACAAACCTACTGTCCATACTGGACACAACATGGTTGCAACGATTCCTCTTGCTCTTTGCAAAGAACTCAACAACAAAAGAATCTTGATGTAAGTGGTCTAGATTACATATTGACAATAGTAGAGGGTAGCTTTCTAAAGTTATATCAAAGTATTTCTTGTGAGGAAGAGACAAGGTATGCTACTGTACAACATCATGATTTGTAAAATGCATAGTCAGACCACATGTAACTTTAAATATTTTAAGTTTTCAAAAGTGAGAGCCTCTTTGAGTTTTTCAAGTGTGTTCAATTGTGTCCAAAAGCACTTGACAATTTACAAGAGAATGATATCATAAGAAGACTGGAGGAATATAGCCTGTTATATTGGCACTACAGGTAGGAACATATTACAATAGTACATATCAGACATAAAAATTAATGCAATATTGACCCAAAATATGTACCAAAGTAGAGCACAAATGGTGCAGATGGAAAAACTCAATGATGACATCAAATGATTTATCACAACAACCTTCCTGAGTTTATTCAGTGAATATTTTGTCTATATTTCTGTGGATGACAAAATTATTTATTCACATCTAGGTCATAGTAACCCATAGATGACCTTTGAGTGCAAATTCAAGAAAAGTTTCCATATTTTGAAACAATGACCTGAAACTGACCCCCAAATGACATTTGAACTCTAAACTCACCCTTAAATGACTACTAACAGATCCATATAAATGTCAAAAATTTCATAAATAAGTATTTTAAAATTGTGAGATGAAGAATGATTTTGTCAGTTGCTCACAGACAGACAAACACAGAGGCAGACATATTGAAAGATCTTATGCAAGTTGATTTCTGACCAGCTCTGTTGGTACAAACTAAACGTAGACACTTGTGTATATGGTGTAAGAGGAAGGATTGGGGGGGGGGGGGGGC
>JAIPMN010005866.1:0-23106 GCA_020650975.1 Apostichopus californicus
TGGCTCGTATCCAAGGTGTTGTCCAAACTTATATGACATAGTATAATACAAAGGTAACATGCAAGTTGCTAGCTACTCAGAGAATTGAATGGCTTTTATTCAAATAGCTATTAAAAGGCACAAGTTCACAGGACAAGTGATATGGAAATAGATACTATGATGCACAGACTTGTATATATATATATATGTAAGTAAATATATATATATATGTAAGTATACATATACATATACATGTATTTATGTTAGTATATATATATATATGTGTGTGTATATATATATAAATATATATTACTTTTAACAGACACTATTAAATGAAATGGACATAAACGACAAAGGCAAATGAATATTTATATAATTGATATGTAGTGAGTTGGAAAATCCAGAATATATATATATATATGTATATACTATATACACCACTCATCTCATGACCCTACCTTCATTAAGAAAATTTGAAGGTCCTTGTGCTGAAATGTAATCTAATGTAATGAAATCATTGTAACTCACTTGTTACCAGTCTGAAGAAACATGAGTCCTAATGCCAAAGTAGCACCAGGGGATGTCACATCCACATTGACTTGATCCCCTTCTTGAATCTGATAGCAAGGAGATTTCCCAGTGTCCAATGAATTGTAGTGGGACTGGGAAGGAAAAAATGAGCCAAATTCGAACAATTTTTGGTTGGTAGACAAAAACATGATTGACAACAGAAATATCATTTCCTCCAAGAACTGCGTAAGAACGCTAAGTACACCTGATGAGAGATGCTGTATAAACCCTCACCTCACCCTTCTTTGTCCCCTGCTTCCCCCCACCCCCATCCCCGGGTAAGCCTCTACCAGTCAGAAGCATGGAGAGGGAGAGAGCGGAATAGATAATGAGCCTGTCAAAGAGGAATAAATCTTCCTGTCGACTTGGATGTAAAAGAATATGGTTGTCATTGAAATGTTAAGTCTCCTGCCATAGATAAGCACCAACTCACTTATAGCGTATTGCATTTATGCCATGACAGTTGGTCTGTGGAAGCTTAAATTACTTTAGTTTTCATTGCTTGAACCAAGTATGATATATTGTTTGATAAATCCCAGCGGAAGAGAGTGAGAAATCTCATTTGAAGAGGTCATAAAAAACTGTTGATAGTGAAATGTAATTATTATTATTATTATTACGAGGTATTTGATAAAGCGCTCTACAAAAGATCACAGCGCTTTACAGAAACAAATATAAACTACACAATAATTACAAACACCAAGCCTAAACACAAGCAAAACTTCAAACATTATTCCGCAGTAAATAAATATGTTTTCATCAGACCTTTGAAGACCGAGACGGAAATGCTAAAGGATGTCATATTACATGGAGATGGAGGAAGGAAGGAAATGGGGACAGTGGTGGGGGAAGGGAGGGGACGGGATAATTCCTTCTAATATCTAAGTACAATGCAGCATTTTCAGAACTGGTGGATAAATAAAAACGTGTCGGTTTTTCAACACAGTATCCCACCGGATGAATAGAAACTAAGTTGATTAAACTGGTACCAGTGATGTTAATTAATGTTAATTTATGGTAGCGAGTCAAAACCAAACCTTACCGAGGGTCTCTTGTGTCCTCCAGCCATGTAGAGATAAAGCTGATTGGCTAATTCCAGATCTGATAATCCCACTGCATCACTACCGTGCTGTCAACAAAAGGAAGGGAGATACTGAACCATTTATGGTATTAAAGACAAGGAAGACATCAACTGGAAAAAGAATAATGTTAAAGGAGAAGGTTGACACCTTTCAAAATTTATGAAGTGTCATTATTCATCCTCTGCATACATAACTGGGCAATATGTTCTCTGATACATGTAGATCTATGCTATGCTATGTTACTGAGGGAGAGATCCTATACCCCACCAATCCTTTCATCTGATGCTCTCCAATACATGTAACGCCAACCTGTGCCTGCATTGAGCCATCACGATGTAACTATGCAGCTGTTCTACTCTGTTATTCCTTCGTCGAATATATTAAGAGCTTCCCAAAACCTGCGACTAGCGATCGTGATGTCACTAGAATCTTGTTATGCCCTACTGCATCCTATGCTTTCCTATTTATTTAGAGCTACCCTGAAGCTGTCTGTAGTTATCGCCTTGTCACCAGACTGCTATAACCCTCTGTTCCTTCCTTTAGATGGGGTCCCACTGCTAAGGTATTTGAAGGAAGTCTAACAGCATGTTTTGCTAATATTTGCAATCAAACTAAATTTTGCTGTGGAAGAGTGGATATAACAGGTGGTGGCATTTGAAGCAATGAGGCTTAGCAATCGGGAGGTTGCGGGTTCGATACCCGGCCGGGTCATAGTAAGGTGGGTTTTTCATTCAAGAGCAATCAACAGTTTTCCCATCTGTAATGAATTTCTAAATTGAAAAGATTCCAACTTTGAGTTAAAGTGTTGAATTGGAAGCCACCCGACGTGTAAGTTGTAATCCATGAGCCCTTGCGGTTTTCTCCCACATTTGTGGTCGCATTGTAATAACTGCTGATTATTATTATGATCTTTTTGAAACAAAGTGACCAAACCTTCAACAAGACCATTCCGAGGGCCAAACCGGCAGCTAAAGAATAAGACTCTCTGTCGGCACAGTTCTCTAACTCCGGTCCAGGTGGTCTCCCTAGGAACAGAAACAGAACAATCAAAACACAACATAAGAGTATATCCAAACACAATCAAAGATTTATCAGTCCAGTCCAGTCTTAGGTACTTTGTAGCTTGGACAGTTCGTGTCTTAATAGCTTCCCTATGAATAAACTGAAATAGCATTGAGACCAATACAAATGCTTTCTCCGCAATCACAATCCGGTTTTAACCAGTACAAAAACAAATGAAATTGTTTTAGTATTGATCAGAATATTGATGAAGTCATTCTGAATGCTCTAACCCAAGAGTTGGCATGAAATTGATCTTGGCAGCCTTAGTGAATTTTTCTATCCAATCTACTGTCTGCAACACTAAGGCATGTAGTTAATTAATTTAATTAATTTCTATAAGTGTGTTTTCTATCTATTATGCATAAATATTCTATAACCAGTAGTCCCATTTATACAAAGTCCCCAACGTTTCATGATTTTTGGATTCAGTCGTTAAGTGAAATTTATAGCTTCAGCTGATTTATGGTTGGATAAATTGTTCCAATATCATAGGTTTACACAGGCCACATTAATCCCTGAAAATCCTGCAGGCCACACAAGGCTCATGGACTGCACTTCGCCCACCTGAGCCCTAACGATTCTGTTAATACAGGACCAGGTAGTTTTCTCAAGGAACAAATGAAACATGATACATGAAAAAGAAATGAATATGCAACGGTCTGCATCATCTTCTAGGTAACCATGGAAACTTAGACTCACCTATTTCTCCGAGGAGCACCTCCGCCATGTGTCTATGGGCTGTTCCTTGATATACCAAACCGATCCCTAAGATGGCTGCTACCTGGAGGTTGTGAGGCACGGCAAGTTCCGTGGACGTCGGAGGCAGAAGGGCGCTTATGTGGAGGCTTAGGATCTTGGTCACTGCTACATCCATGGTGCCTTTCCTGGAAAAGGGTTTTTGTAAATTGTGGAGCGAAAAATTTGTCGAACAGTTTACAATATGTCTAGGGCATAACTTGTCGAGTGCCAGATGCAAAAATGACCACACTGCTACACAAATTTGCAGAAAGTTTTAGCCTTAGCACTTACTGTATTTTATGGTACAAAGTTCATAAGGCTCAAAACTGCTACTAAAAAGTAGAACACTAAAATTATTTCCTTATTTCTGACCATTTCTCTCTTTTCTCTTCTGACCATTTCTCATCTCTGTAAATCTCAAACATTTGTTTCCATGCCACAAGCACCAACGAAATCAAATAAAAATTTTGATATCTTTGAATCAGACTTTGTGCTGTGAATTAATATATGATATATACCAAAAATCTGTCACAATTGCTGATCATTTGTTTTTTGAGCTATATAGGTAACCGAAGGTCAATCCATCTTCGTATTTTGTTATATCAAAGTTATGTGAGACTCACAAAGTTACTTTTGATTGACAGTTTTGCCTCTTTCTGAACAAACGATAATGTCACAGAGCACTTTTTAAGATTGGAGGCAAGTTTTTCTTCCCGTAAATAAGAAATTAACAGCCTTCCATTCTCCCTTTTTTCAATTTATTTTGATGTGACTGAACAAAGTCAAGTCAGGCTGTTTGAACCAACCAAACACTGCTTTCCTTGTTTCAGTCTTTTTATTTGGCGGTACACTTTTTTGACTCATTGAATAGTTTGAAAATAAGCCTCTTTTAGGTTTAGTAACTAAAAATTTTTCCCCCTGACTACCCCATTTCTATCACTTTTAAGTTTTCACAATGACCACATTTTGACTTCTAAAAGTGTTTTCACATATCAAACACATCTGAGCCATTTCTGGACATAAATGGAGAGCATAGGAAAAATTCTGTTCACTTTTGGCAAACAAAATCATGTCAAAATACTAAATGACTCACTTTGCTGCAGCTAATCCAAGGGCTAATCCAATGCCTGTCATTTCATGACTCTGCAAAACAAAAACACAAAATAAAAATGTATAAATTTATTCAATAACAGAAAACTAGTTGCTGTTGCGATTTCTAAACTTATATACTCCTTTTGAAATGCCTTCCCTGCCTCTTTCTGGGTTGCATAGAAGGCGAAGTGTATAGCCTAGTGGTTAACGCCGGCGTCTCCCAGTCATGAGATCCCCGGTTCGATTCCCGCCGACAGCAATGTTTGTCGTCTGGCAAGGGTGTTGTTCAATAACAACTTCCCGACATGGACGTTAAATGGATGTGTGCTGAGAGATTGGCTTCGGTCAGCTTGCGAGTCTATAAGCCTCCATGGCTTCTTTCGCGAGTTCCTGCTTGCGGAAAGATCACATATACATACATACATACATAGAAAGAAGTTTGGGTGTGATTCCTTGTTACATCGTATGCCCAGATACTGTGGCTCCTAACTGGCACCCCTCAGAAATGAAATGGCCACATAAGAGTCACCTCAGTAGTTTAGTTGATAAGGCACAGGATTTGTAATCTTGAGGTCACATGGATTGAATAAAATTCTAGCCAGAAACTTCTTTACACATTATCATAACAAAATTGTGTACAGATGAACACAATGTGTCAGCTCTGAATATGAAATTCCAAAATGGCAAATAAAGACCTGCATATTTTCATCATTAAGAAAAAGCAAAATGTAGATTTTAATAAATACCACAGAGACAAAATAAAATGAAAAAAAAAGAATGATTAAGATTGTTTAAGTACTTACAGAACAGAGATATTTATGTAAAACCATTCTAAAGAGTTTGGTGAGGTGACCAGTCAATCCTAACGCCATCAAGAAACCACCAAATTCATTGGTCAGATTCTTGCCTTGGGGCTGGTTGTACACTATCCAGGCAGAGTCGATCTATGTACAGAGGAGTGAAGTGAAATAAAGACAAAACATTTTACAGTTGAGGGTAAAAAGTAATTACTTCATATTAAGTTGAGTTCTATGTTTAGAGTGACACATAACTAGAACCCCTTTAAACGGCTTTAATAGTTAGAAACTAAGAACATGCACCCTTGCAACTGATAATTATTCAATCAAAAATAAAACCTGTCTAGATTTTGATTGAAGAAATATTATTGAATGATTGACTAACTTCTGTGTTAACTTGTATTTATAACAATTTTGGCATTCCATGGGGTCAGGAGCAATCACGTTTTATAAAGAAGTTTAAAAAAAATACGAGCAAGTTTTCAATCTGTATTACATAAAACTGTAGTTTAAAAGAAGTAGGAATATTCTTGAAAATGAATTTGTAACTTCATGAATGTCTTTTGCTCTTTCCCATTGTTTATAATTTCCAAGTCAGTTTTCCATTGTTCATTTACTTAAATAATTATATATAAAAAACCGGATATCTCTTGAAAACCCTGTCCTGCCTCTTTCTAGGTCGTGATCCCTGGTTACAGGGTATGCAAGGTACTGTGGCTTCTGACTAAAGTCGTTCTATGAAAGAAATGATTATCTAGGGATCGCAACCAACTAAGGGCTGGAAAGCTCAGTTGATGGAGCACTGGTCTCGTCACTAGTTCGAATCTCAATCTAGCCATGAATTTCTTTGCTCTTTTTCGATGTAACTGTGTCATGACCTATGCCATGTCTTACATCTAGACATCCACACATGTGATAATTCAATAGATATTGGTGCTTCAGAACCGCTGTACATGCTTGTAAACTTACCTTGGAGTCGTTTGGACCGAGCTGTAACCCTGCGGCTACTCCGTTGTGAAACGAAGGCCAGGCGTTAACGTTTTCAGGAACATCGATGTGTTGAAACGCAATGTTGGTATTCCTAGAAGTAAGTAGAGCACACGCATACATATAGTTTAATTTACGTCACAACTGTTTTTTTTTGTTAAGCTTAGACACATATTTTCCTCCTTAGCTTATGTAATAGGCAAACAAAAATACCATTTTCAACAAGAACAAAATTCTGCCTGAAAACCGGCAATTGTTAAACAAAGTTGATTTTTATTGGTCTTGAGAATTCCTTGAAGTCTTTTTCACGCCTTTTCAACAAACAGAAATACTTTTCTTCACTGTCAATTGTGCTCACCTAGGAGGCGCTCTTCCGGATAAGTTGAGTTTCGGTATCGGTACAGGTTCTGTGATGGATGATCTACAGGTGTGCATTGTCAACATTCCTCTTTTGGTGGAAACAGAAACAAAAAACAAAGAGAGAACAATTATTTCAAAATCATGGAGTCATTTCATTACATCTTTTCTCTTTCTCCACCTTTTCTAACTTCTAAGTTTCACAGTTCAATCACAGCAAAACTTCTGATTACAATTTTCTTTCCACAATGACAATAAAAACAGAACAATAGAATATGACACACCTCACCTCCCCCTCCCACCCACCCCTTCCGCATCCAAAACCAATAAGAGCATTAATAAAATTATAGAATCCTCAATTTGTTAACATCTCAAGATTTGGCAGCAATTTCTAGAGGTACTTTTATGAAGCATTGAAGCTGGTAGCCACTTGTCTCACACTTATTTTAGTACCTCTGATAATATTCAAGATTGCTACGTACCAAACTAAGACACCCTTGTCATATATTTTCACCAAGTGGAGGTTAACAAGCTTAATAAATAATCACAAACAAAGTATGGCCTACAGCGATAGAACGAGAAAGAGAAAACGACAGTTACCTGGCGAGAGGCAGTGCCATCGTTCGCTGCGAGACCAGCAGCAACCTCATCTCTTGTTGCTCTAAAAATTCATGATCACTGCACATGAAGAGCAAGAAGATGGGTAAAAGAGAAGGATGTAAAAAGGAAAGCTTTAGCAAGGTGTGAAGTGGCATTGATGTTTATAAAAGGAGCTGATTGATTCATGAATAATTAATATGCATAGAGGCATCATTACCACTTCACTGACTTCCCCCTTTTTTGGAAATAGAAAAAAGAAATCTCTAACGGACACCCACAGCAGAGAAACAGCCATATATAAATACCTCACCAACTAAGAGCTGGATAGCATGTAATTTTGTGATTGCTAGTTCATATCTTGTTTTAACTATAAGATCTTTATCTGTAGTTTTAATTGTTAATATTTCCCAAATCAATTGTTGCTCATCAGTTCTTCAGTCAGCTATTCTGTCATTAATGAATCTGTTTTGCAAAATGGATGCAAAAAAAATGAAGGTATTGCAACACCAAACATCCCTTGCTTAATATGCAGGGATGAGCCTGGGGTAAAAAAAAATCACAGAATTTTGCAAAAATTGCGGTACAGGCTTCAGTTTGCATATGCTACGAGTGTGTCACCGAGGTAGAAAAGAAATCACGGATATTCCGCGAATTCGTGGAAAAAGCCCATGCCTGAATATGGCAATTTAGTTCCATCTACCAGCAACTTTACCTCACTTCTGGCTTTTGAGTGAGAGCAATCACCACCGGCCGGGCAGACTGAAGCAATTTCTTGACTTCTGTGATTCTCAAGTCATCGGGGAAACGGAATTTCAACAAGTCGTCGTCGAGTCCTTCCATTCCGTCTGTGTCTGCGGGCTTGCCCTTTGAGTCTGACTTTGATTGCTGAAGAAGCAATAATGTAAATATTTTAAAAATAGCCGTCATCGTTACATGCACTGAGAGGTCCTGTATCTTCACACACGGTTCTATCAGTGTGACATTGCGTATTCAATTTTCTGGCAACGTTCACACTCATCTGTAGAAATGCCTTAATTGACTCTAAAATATATATACCTTTATGACCCTGCCCCACCCCACCACTTTTTCCGTTTCAACTACCCTCCCCCAATCGACACCCACCAGCCTAACTGTTTGATGAATAGGGTAAGTAAATCTCAGTGAAAATTTCAACTTGACACTAACATGTTACATCTGGAACACAAACCAATAGAAAAATAATACACTTCAAACTTCTACTGTACCATCAAATGTAGATAGCCAGTAATCTCTGGCAGCATTCTACAGTTAAGTAAAAAAATGTCTGCTTTTACATTATCTAGGATATAGAAAGCTACATACTCTACTTACAGTGCTTTTCTCTTTACGTTATCTAGGATTTAGATGGCTATATACTCAACTTACATTGCTTATCTCTTTAAGTTATCTAGGATATAGAAAGCTATATACTCAACTTACATTGCTTATCTCTTTAAGTTATCTAGGATATAGAAAGCTATATGCTCTACTTACAGTGCTTATCTCTTTACGTTATCTTGGGATATGGAAAGCTATATGCTCTACTTACAGTGTATATCTCTTTACGTTATCTAGGATATGGAAAGCTCTATACTATACTTACAGTGCTTATATCTCTTCACGTTATCTAGGATATAGAAAGCTATATGCTCTACTTACAGTGTATATCTCTTTACGTTATCTAGGATATGGGAAGCTCTATACTATACTTACAGTGCTTATCTCTTTACGTTATCTAGGATATAGAAAGCTATATACTCTACTTACAGTGCTTATCTCTTTAAGGCACCCCTTGGATCTCTGTAGCCAATCTGACTGTTTCGACAGATCCTTTCTGACTAGTAGGGCGTAAGCAGATTCTGGCCAACCGCTCGGAGGGTTCTCCCTCACGACCGCGAGAGCTTCGTAGAGGGGAAGGCTCAGGGAGAAAGGGAGGGCAGAGATGTCACCGACCGTCCAGCCGATCTCGCTCATGTACAGGACCGTCCTCTCCGCAGGGGTGAACTTTGTCGTCTTATTTACAAACCCAACGAGATGACTGGTGCTTTCTGTGTAGAGGCTGCTAGCTGCAAAACGAATTTGGAAAGTTGGCATACTGCTTTGTTTGTTGCTAGGATACGCAAGTACTTGCGGGTGATTCAACAGGGTATGTGAGAGAAGTTTGCAAGATTGTGTCGGTAATTTTGATCAACTATGCAATTGAACATGTTTATTTCCAGGTTTGGTCAAGAGACAAAAATACCAAACAACGAGCCATAATTGTACCTAAAATACTACGCATCAAGAAAACTGATGGCAGTCGGGGAGTGATTTGCTCGACTTAATACCTCAAGTTTCATATCAATTTCAGTTTGTGAATTTTATTATATTGTGAATCAATAATTAGTTAGAATGAATTTCAAAAATTCCCTCTCAAACATTACTCTAACAACAAACTTTACACCCTCTCCAAGCTATTTCCACTTAAATATTTGACTGAGGTACCATTGCTTCATTAGCATTAATGGCATGTAAGCTGAAAACACAAATACTTTATATAAGTAAGAAACAAATTTCTTGAAAATGTTGGAAAGAAAAGCTTCCTTTTTGGAAATTTTGGAGATATGTTAGTAAGCTACTGAGATACAATGCAAAATGAAATTACTGTGTGGGAGAAATCTCCAAAATTCAAAATAAAACAAATACTTAAAGGACATTTAAATCTGGGGTTCTGCAGTAAATGCATAAAGAGCGCGCAGGAAAGATTTATTGAAAAAATTCAGAAAAACATATTTCTAACTATTTATTTGACAAATTGTAAAATGTTAACACTACAAAACCCCAGGGTTTTATTCTCCTGTAACAAAGTCCTTGAAAAGAAAGTTACAGGCAGAGAAGGTATTCATTTTATCACCTGCTATGGAAAGCCGTCTGAATAGAGAATCAACAAACTGTACGCTGGAAGGAATCTTGTTAAAATACAGTGAGTAGATCTGTAAATGAATAAAAAAAAGTAGTTACCATGACAACAATCAGAGTACTATCAACACAAATCAATCTTAACAAACAATATAACTTGCAGTTCTTTATTTATTACCAGCTCAAGAGAAGCCAAACCCAACCCATAATCTTGGTTTTAATTCTTACAACCAATAACTCATCTAAACAGCTAAGACATATCTTGCTCCATTTGGAGATGTCATGGTCTAAAAGTCTTATGTCAGGGGGTTGCCAATTTTGTGCTTGTTATGCAAAAAAGAAGAATATACTGTTTTTTTTTAACAAATTTGTTTCCTTTTTCCTCATGATTTCTTTCTTTGATCCTTTTATAATTGTACTTGAAAATCAATTAATACCATAATTAATATTTAGCGTGAATCTTGAGAGGTGACTTACCGCTATAAGCTGGTGGGTTTTCTTACAAATAGAGTCCATGTGAGGAAACGGATCTTGAGGGTTACCCAGGATTGAATTATACAACCATCGGTTGAAACAGGGTGGAAGAGTGGAATAACCGCTCGGCTCCGGCAATAGGACACGCTGGTCTGCGACGACCGAGAAAAGAAAAGAAACTTTTGACGATTATGTCATTAGCTCAAAACATTGTTATATAACTTACATATTTTCACCAAAGCCATTGAATTGTCTTGGCTGCCAAGTTTTTCACAGGTATAACTATACACTTAAAGTGGATGGGGGAGTGACTTCGAACAAGTTTAACAAAACATACAATGTAAACCACCATTCTTTAGAAAGTTACTAAGACAAATCTTTAAAACTACCTATGTCTATACACTTCAATATACGTATACGTAAAGAATATAAATTATGCTATAACATTATATAATATAACATTTGAATGTACTTACTGTCTGTCACTCTGACAAAGTCACATGTATGTAATATATGGTTACAATCATAAGTAGGGTTGGGCGATATATCAAAAATTATTATTATCGCGATAATTTTTTTTCAAGACGATATTTTTTGAGGATTGAACAAATGACGATAATTTCTTGTGAAAGAAATTATGAAATAAATGTGGGAAAAAAATGCGATTATCCTTTCTCCGTTTTATGTGTAAATGTAATTCTAGCATTCAATGGTTAAGAAAGTTGAAAAGAAATAAAGTTAATCAACTTCATTTACTGACTTTTGAACTTCGTAAAAAACCCGTCCTTTACAACATTGACTGTATAGAGAACAAAACTCTGAAAATCAGTAGAGAAATTACCAATTGTGTACGAAAAGTAAGTTGGTACACCTTTCAAATTTTACGAAAGATCGAGCAAAATACTTTCGAAAAATTCACGCGAAACTGGCATATCGTGCTAAATGCAACTAATGTCATGTAAACAAGGCTCTAGTACACCCATTTATGAATAAACGAAAAGACCACATCTGGTGTTAAGCAGGGGGGAAAGAAAGTATTTTCAAGAATTTCCAAAAAAAAGAGGAAAAATTAATATCCCACCATAGTTAAGTGTACAGTAAATAGCCTAACCACATCGTCGGTTACGGATCTCACGTAACAATAAAAACACAACTAATTGTATTTTGCGAAGTTGACGTTTTCTACAAGGACATGGCAACAATATTTAGCATTTAGTTAATCATGCCAAGTGGCCTAAAACATGGTATCACAAGGTTTACTTTCATAAAGATGGCCATACTGTAGCTATTGGGGCCTTGATATCGTGCTATGTCTGTATGGTATAGACTGTGCCTCGTGTATCATGGGGAATAGATCGTTTTGTTCATGCGGAGGAGTCGGTTGGCTTGAGGTGTGTTTTACTTACCTTAATGTTACGGGGATATTTACCTACTTTTCTTGAACGTCTATACTTCGCATATCTTTATCAATCCTTTACTGACTGACCTACAGTAATTAATTCTAGAGTGGAGCCAAAATAGTTTACTCTATGAAAACTTTTTTGGAAACGTGCCAAAAATGTTAACAAACAGGTGTTAGACAGGGGGTTGTTTGGCAAGGTACCTGGGAAAATTCGAAGCACATGTAGCCTACCGTGATATATAAGTAGGGTTAAACACTGCAGTTGTAAACTGATGAACGTATAGTGCACGCTGTTCATTGTTAGGCAGTCTAGAAACGGGGCTTTGCCGAACGTAGTTTGTTTCATAATATCGACAGTTTTGTAATTTAAACTTTTTAATGATTGTAAACTGATTAAATCTCTTTTCATTTTATCACATAATATAGCTACTCTTATTTGTCATTTTAAAAGTTTCATCAGTTTCGTGACAATTTAAATTCAAAAAGTTGTATTTTGAATCCTCAACTGCAAATTTTTTATCGCCAGACACGCAAAAATACTAAAATTTTCCGGGGACCTAGCCCCCTGGACCCCCCACAAGGGGTTCCACCCCTTGACCCCACCGGGGTCCTAAGGCAGGCCCCTGGACCCCATGCTGTTATGCTCGCATGCAACAGGGGTTGGTGTGTTCGCTGCACGAAAACACCGGTGGGAAATCAGCAGTTGTTTTTAGTGTGTTCGCGAACACACTAAAAACAACAAGGAAAAAATTATCGTAATTATCGAAATATCGCGATAATTTTTGAACTATTTATCGTGACGTTAAAAAGCAAATATCGCCCAACCCTAATCATAAGCCTATTCCTAATTACAGTGTAATAACTGCCTCAAAATACAGTACAAAAACTTGGTGAATTTAAGTAACAGATCATATTTTCAGGAACATCATCATTCCTTTCACTGTTAAAAGCAATTTTAACAGAAAATGTACATTTCTGTAAGAAACGAAAGTGCATACATACCAGGTTTAAGTTGTGAGTGTTCTTGTTCCATAATGGAGACCAAATGGGGGTGCAGACGACAGTAATGTTCCACATACTCAGACCAACCGACATCTCTAAATGACATTGAAAAGAGGGATATATGAGCGTCACACTAACTGCCAATTGTAGCACAGAAACAACCCACAAAGGAATTTGAAGTGACAAGTATTTAAGTTCATATCCTACCCCCCCCAATACCCTTACCCCCATCCCCCTACCAACTCTCTCTCAATTTGGAAAAGATTTGGTGATATAACTTTCATAAAATAAAGAGAATCATGCTGTCTGAGTAAACCACATATAATTGCAGTAAAGTATATAATTACTCCACTTTAGAGGATATACACAGGTTAAACTTCAAAATATTTTTGATTTCAAGAAATATGTAAAACTTTCTTTACTGTATATTTTATACATGAGTAAGTATTTTGACTTACAAACCATACTTTATCAGTGTTGTCATAACACCAATAACACTCAACATTCGACAGAACTCACAATAAAATGGAAGTTTGAATTGCCAAAGGAAAGAAGAAAGCCGATTGTCTGAGTTTGACAAAAATTTTGTAAAAACGTAAGTTTAATAGAAATGGCCTTATCAAGTTGTAGATAAACTGACCAAACTGGATAATAAAACTGCTAGAACTTACTTTGCTAACTGGCATGCTAAAGAGGCAACTTGTTCAGATGACTTGTGATGAAGTCGATGAAGTTTGGTCTCCTAGAAAATAAAGAAAAGATTGAAAAGCTAGATGCAATGTGTCTCAGGTTGTGAGCACAATTAACCTATACACTACACTAACCAAGAAAGCAATAAAATAAATGATAAGTTGCATGTGGATCAATGAAATATTCTGCGATAGATGCAAGATAATTTATTCGATGACTAAATAATACAATGGAATCTTCCCTTTATCAATCGCCATCAAGTTTTGAGTAATAGTTCGATAGGATTGGCGAAATCCCAGCCCTTGGTACCTGCTGTCACTGAAATTACAGCAACTTATTTTTGGTCTTTTTCTGCCAACTTAAGCAAATTTATGACTCCTTACAACAATTCAGTTACCTCAGTAGATACTAAAATCTATTAACAGTGTAATATCTCATCACATTTCATTTGAAATATTGAAGGAAAAAAAATGTTTACAATTTTTTAAATGTTCAACATGATTTTTGCAAGTGATTAACACAACAGAATAAGTGTCGTCTGTGAACATTGCACTGAAGATATGTCTCGACAAAGAATAGTTTAGAATGGAACAGAATGACTAATTAATTACTCAATTCTTAAAACTTGTTTCATACAGTACTAATTTGGTAGGATTGGTGAAATAGCTAGGCAAGTGCACAACACTACTGATATGACAACTACTTCCTGCAAACTTGAACAAAATGACAACTATTTAAAGTAATTTTTTTATTTCTTTGTACAACCTGACTAAACAAAAGTTTTCTGTCGTGGTCAGTAAAAAGAGAAAAAGGAAAATGCCCATCCCACACAATTCCATGTATAAACCCTTCGTGTACCAGTAAAATGGTTTTTGCACTGTATGACAAACAGCTAAGTTGTTTCTATATTTGATTCTTTTCAAATACCTCATAAACAAGGTGAAGAACAAAAGCTACAGATGTTATATGATGAAACAATGGAGCTGATGAATCAATGGCAGGATTCACTTCCTCTTGTGTGACCTCTACTTCCTGTTCCTTGACCTTGACTTTTGTCCTGGATGAGCTATTGCTTGGTAGATCCTGATCCATTTGTTGATGGTAGCATGAACCTAATAGGTATTCCCAGTCCTGTATGGTCAAAAATAATTCATCATAAAAGTCAGGTATTCCCCACAAAATAAAAATATTTCTTCAATAGTTATTTAATTTTGAAAGATTAACAAAGTTCTATATTATTTATTGTGAAATGCTTTTGTTAGCTGTGCCTCAGAAACATTCTTTGGACTTACAACATATGGATTTCATTTTTATAACTTTGTACAAGAAAATTGAGCTAAAGTTTTTCTTCTTAAATTTTATACTAAAATATATTATCCAATATGTCAGACATGTTTTGGTTTTTTCCTTCCCTAATGAAACAAGAACCAAAGCTAGTTCTCAAATAGTTTTATATCAATAATTAGACTAATACTTGCATATCCACTCATTGTTCTCTAGAAACAGATATTAATGCAAAATAATGTAATCAAATACCAAGCTGACACTGAAATTTAATTTATAAAATATAGAAGAAGGCTAAAAACAATGGAGAAATCTTATTCTAGATAACATGTCATACGTCATATCATGTTTATGAATTTTATGTGAGTTTCTATACCATTATAAGCAAATAAGATATAATAAATATTGTAATAACCTCGTCACATCCAGACGGTTTGTGCTTTTTGACTGCAACAGTCGGTGATGAAGATGAGCTGACACCCTGCTTGCAAAATTGAGAAGTAGAATACTTTAACAGACAATCATTACTTTTAAAATAATCTACAATCAAATGCAAATGACGAAAAGAAAATGATTATTTCAAAAACCCTTAATGGAGGGCACTTCAGTAACAAATGTTTGTCAACATTGTACTACACTTATATTACTCATTAAATACCTAAATAAAATAAAACTGTTAGCAAACTGCTTATCCACTAGAGAGCCTGTGTAAGAGAATGTGTAAAGTAAGTGGGCCTGACGTTTCGATCCTAGCAGGGTCTTCTTCAAAGGCTAAATGACAAGTAACAGTAACAGAAGGGACAAAAACACGCACAGAATACAGACAGGTTAATGAGCATGGTGAACACAAAGAGATAGATGTAAGGGGATTAGTAGACAAGGGATGGAGAGAAGAAAGAAAGAAACCAGCAGGGGAAGAGGAGAGGTAGGAGATAAACAGTGGAGGGACAAAGAGAGGATTAAGGGAAGGAGGTTGGGAATAAACTGGAGAAGGACAAAGACAGAAAGGTGTGGAGAAAAAAGGGTGGAAGAGAGCTATCAGAAGAGGAGTGATGAGGGGGGAACAAGGGGAGAAGGAGGGGGGGGGGGAACAGAAGAAAAGTTAGTCATGTCCTTCCAGACTTTACCTGTCTGAACATTTCAAGTTGATTTACACTGTATCCCATCATTTGCAGGACACAACCGGCAAACTTCAACCACTCGGTCCCTCCGTCAGAGTTCCCTGGTGCATTATGGGTAGTGTACCATTTGGTCGCCAGCTGCATCGCTACTTCCCGGGGAAGATTCTTCTTCAGTGCATCTAGGCACAATTTCACTGAATGAGAGTGGTAAATGAATATTCAAAGGTTTTGGCATGTTACATATGCATGAACCTTCCCCCTCATCATATGCATTAATGCTTCCCAAATATAATGCAGAAAGTATTTTTGTCATACGAGCATTCATGATCAGTTTACGCCAGACAGTTTACAGGAATAAATCACTTTTCATTTTATACATAATTTCTTCTAAGTGAAAACCATTTCCATGACAACACCTGCAATATCCACTTCAAGGTTGGAAGCTTAATCTAAATCTTTGAAATAACCTCTACAGGGCTTTTACAACCTGTTCTTGTGAATTTTCACACAAAATCTCTCAGTGAATCTATATGCAACTTTCCTAACACAAAGTTCTAACTCTTTAGTGGTCACATAACATCTACATATATATCACTACTTTAATTGTCACTTGAAAGAAGGATGATTTGCTAAATAACTTTAACTATAATTTGGTTTAATATTTGCAACGTAGGTGATTTGAAATCTTTCATCATCTAGACCTCACTATGGTGGACACAATCATCTTGTTAAAATGCTTGGTGATACCATAAAAAATATATCAAACTATTCTCCTTTTTCACTGCAGTCAACAGAAATCTGTCCTTAAGGATGAGCAACCACCCAACAGTCAAATGCTTCCAACAGTAAAGGGAAAATCAAGGGGTATGTCTACAACTTTGTAACTTTTCATCACAACTTACCGACTGGGGATGTTGTAAAGGGTGGAATGCTGGTCCTGAGCAGAGTCCCACCACTGCAGACCTGGATCAAAGAAATCAAAGAAATCAAGTCCAACAAGGTCAACATGCTGTACGAAGAAAGATGATAAATCATTCTGTTGCACACACATAGTATATAATATTTTTCTGCATACAATGTCACTGATGTGTACCATTTATTTTCACCATTAAATTCCATTTGTTGCTATAGTTACACATAGTTGAGCAAGGCAGTTTTTCCATGATCTTCAGCAGTATCACATAATTATTCAACTTGCTTTTACTTTGCAGTCCTGTCAATGACGATTTACACAGCAAAAGAATACAAGACCAGCATGGTGGAAGCATTGATGACTTCCAAACTGTGTGCTATATATATAAGTACAATGAACAAAACTGCACCTGTTGCATAAACAGACTATATGTTATAGCAAGCTATAATCTCACCAAGGTAAACTGATCTCCCAACGCATCTCGGAGAGATTTGATGGTCCTCCCCATCCCAGGGGAGGAGAAGGATAGATCATCCGAGAGGATAGAGCTGTCCATATTTACAGAGAGGTCAACTCCTACCGGCGAGAGCAGCATCACCTAACAATCGAGTATAAACACAACCATACAGTAATGAAATAGTTTATAACATTATATAATTCCACAGTTCAACTGGTTTGGAGAGATTGAGTGATGGCTTGATACTGGGGTACAACCTGTCTGTCTAACATGGAACTGATTGCTGATAAAAAACCCACCAGAATAATGGTCACCTCAGAAATTGGTACTGAATGATGGTGAATACTGGAGTGGGTTTTGTGGATAAATAACCAACATAACAAAAAAACAAAAAAAATTACATCTTAAAAATTGTTAAATTGGTGCAAATAATTACAAGTAAAAATGATCTTATTGTTTTACTGCAGGAATAGAAAGTAGTGCTCACCTGGTCGTCCTGCGTGTGGACAAAATTTGAACTCGAAGGTGTACCCGTCAAAATGTGACAATCCAAAGGGGTGCTGGGCCTGGGTAAACCTGGGGCGACGATTCTATTTGACAGGACTTGATGTATTCCAGGCACCAGAATTCGACTGATCTGGACGAGTACGAAGGTTTTGAAAAATTGGTATGAATACACGCAAACAATGTTTGAGATTGTAACTCCAATTTATAACATTTTAATCTAGTTGTTCATCATCCTTTGACTACCTTGACTTTTAACTTTTATTTCTCAAGGAGGAAAATGTTTCACGAACAAAACAAGTAAGCAGTTGACCTTCAAAAATGTTGGAAGTTATCATCAAACTTGAGTCTTATATCTCATATCATCTTAACATCTTATAACATTGTTTATATTAATATATTTTATGTTTGTACTCCTTTCAATAAATATTTAATATTTATACTGGATCGAATAAATGAAATGAAATGAAAACTAGTGTGTGTTTCCTTACCAACAAATGCAGTGGTTTACATAGGACCACAATATACCATTGCTATTAGTGCAACAAATGACAAAAAATGCAATTTATGTCCAAAGTTTCCATTAAATATAGTCAAGAATGTTGAAAGTACTACAGTCACCGATATTCAGTACATTTATTGTGAATGATAATTTCATTCAAAATCTGTTGAAATTTTTCTATTTTTTGCTAATATTTTTCTAAGACTGTAATTGAGTAAAGACTTGTAAAATGGTCAATCTTTGATGGATTTTGAAGGGAATTGCAGCTATTTTCATGATTTCTAATACAGGTCTATTAGAGTGATTAGGACAATGCTGTTCATAGATGTCTGTACACCTTTAATGAACTCTACTCCAAATCATCTATATCATACACTGACGGCTGCCACACTATTTTGGATATAAACTTCCATGACAAAGTCAAGAAATTTCATAACATTTTCCAGAGAACATGTCTGCATTTATGTCTTGCGCACATTTTCAGGAGAACAATCCAAAAATCGATCACGTCTCCATGACATTTCAATGACCTTTGGCTGTTTAACTCTTTTTCATGTCATATTTTTCTCTCTTTTCAATCATTTCATCATTATCTTTCCCAACAAAGTGACTCATCTTTTTCTGTTAAAATCTCAAAATCCAATCCGAAACATTTCTTTACTATCTTCCCCCCACCCACCCAAAAAAAAACCCTCAGGGGAAAAACATCTTGCAGATTTTTCTTACTTTCACCAATCCGGTGTAAAGCACCAAGGAGCCTGATGTGTCAAGAACAATTAACATATTCATGGTCTGAAAAAAAGAAAGAAAGAAGAGATTTAAAATAAAATAAACCTAAATTTTCGGATCGAATTAATTTGAGAAAGAACCATGAGGAGCATGGCAGTATCTAATAATCTCTTCTGCTTAAATGAGTCACCAAGGATACCATCATTCAACATATTGCAGTTTTATTTTTAGTACTTTAGTTGTCAACTATTTGCAGCAATTTGCAAATATGAGAGGATTTCTGAAGGTGTCATGTTGCCACTAATTTACAGCAGGAAATGAAAAAAGGAAAACAAAATATTATATCTACATAAATGAAGGTAAAAATAAAGGTAAAGATGCCAGTGAAATACTGCCAGGATTGGATGAGAACAAGGCGAATCTATGTTCATAAACAGAGAGCTAGGAAAGTAATATCAAGTTGCAATGTAATTATATTTCATCATTTTCTGCAAAAATTCAGAGAAGCTGACAGCCTCATTTAATCCTCTGTGTTCTTGCCCCTCCCCCTCCCCCATTAAAAAAGTGCAGGAATTTATTACTGTATAGGTTCTGTACAAAAGTTCTCATTTGCTCATAGGATGAGATTATTCTTCTATAATGATGAAAATATTTTGTTTCAAATACACTTGTCTTACTGGGAAGTCAGAACCGTTTGAAGAGGGAAAGAGGGGGAGGGGACCGGGAAATTAAAGACACTTCTTTACTCACATCGAGAGGTTCGGCATCGAGCGCTGGTACGTTGGTGACGCTACCAAAGATCAACTGACTTTTATCGTTACTGGCACTGAATTTGAGACACCTGAGATGTTGGTGCTGTCGGACCAGGAAACACAGGTACTTCTGTTCGCAGAGATCTCGTGTGATGAATACCTTGGAAGCTTTACTTAGAACACCCTCTCCTCTACACGACATCATGAGATAACAAAAAATAAATATGTGGTCAAAATTTGAAATAACACCTTGGAAGCTTTACTTAGAACACCCTCTCCTCTACACGACATCCTGAGATAAGAAAGATGCATACGTGGTCAAAATTTGAAATGATCACTTTGATATCCAATGTACTGTCTTTTTTATTAATGTACAACCGTGTTTGCTTTTAGAGAACTGTATTAATCTAATCAAATAACACGAACAGGTATAAACAAAGTCTGTAATGCTATATCACAAATAACAACAGTTCTTAATATAGCCATGTTTGACAAACAGTGCATGTGTATGATATCAATTGGAAATTTTTAATGTAGGCACATGTATTAAGGGGGGCGAGTAGGAGGGGGTAGAGGGGTTAGTAAATATATGCCACATTGTTCTCAGTAAAGGCACAAGAACTTTGCAAGGGACAATTTTGACTACCTAGATGATTTTTCCCCCAACAACATGTAACTACCTTGATTCTCAGTTAAGGCTTGCCTGTATAATTATCTATGGGGGATGGGGAAGAAGGAGTTGAGAGGGGTATGAAGAGGTTGAGAGGGGTAAGAAGTGTTTGGGAGGGTAAGAAGGGGTTGGGATGGAGAAGAAGGGGTTGGGAGGGGGAAGAAGGGTTGAGAGGGGGAAGTAGGGGTTTAGAGGGGTCATGGCAGAGAGATATCCATGCAGCTACAAATACTACCTATTTGTAATTTTCATTTACCTGCCACTCGATTCTGTCCATCCTAGCTCCAGGCAAAGATCAGGGGTCAATGGTTCGTTGATGTCCGCACACGGCGTAGCGAGGATGCTCATTACCGGAGAATAGGCCGTACCCAACGACGAACGACTCCGTAAGGCCGGTGTCACATGGCCACCAAGAGACGATTGCGATATGCTGAAAAAAAATGAATGAAAAACAGGATATTTCATGATTGTTTTGCACAAGAATACTGAGGACATTTCTTCTTGCAACGGTAATCCATAGCCCAGAAAGGTGTGTCTGTGAGTGTGGGCAAGTAGGTACTACCCATTGTACAGTACAACCTTGTACAACTGAAGTGGTATCAAAAATAACAGCATTGCAGAAATTACAAAGGGGAAAAAAATTATTTGGTAAAGCACAGGACTTATTCTCCTTTTGGATCCATCCTTGTGGATGCCTCTCCAGCCAATAATTGTTTTGCATTTTCAAATTTGTTTATAAATTTCCCAGTCATGTACCATGTTGCCGATTTTTACTTTTAAAGTTTAAAGGCTGTTTTTAGGAGCTGCTGCTTTCACGATCGAGATGCTACATTTTTTTCTTCCTTCCTTGTGCTTACAGAAAAATGAACAAAAGGAGACACTTTGTGTTAATATGTAATCATCTCCTCATTGATTGTTTCTAATACAATTTGTTTATTATATCCAAGTCATGACCCTGTTGTTGACTTTTACTTTAAAGAGTACTTCATAATCGAGTACTTCATAATCGAGAGTAAGTAAGTACTAAGAGAGTAAGTACTTCCAAGTACACATTGAGAGCGTGGTGGCCAATTGGCTAAGGCGTCGGACTCGTGATCCAAGGATTGCTGGTTCGATTCCTGCTTAGTTCATTACGTTGTGTCCTTGGGCAAGATGCTTTATCTCAATTGCCTCTCTCCACCCAGGGGTTAAATGGGTACCCTGTGAGGTAACTTGTCATTAGGCACAGTATATAACTGCTGCCGACTGGAGGGATTATCTCTGGGACAGATTATCATTGACCAGGGGTTATAACGTCTGTAAAGCGCTTTGAGACCAATCGCTGGTATAAAGCGCTATATAAAAAGCAAATATTATTATTATTATTATTATGATTTTGGACATAGGGTTATTTAAAGAGATATTTGAAGACAAATGTTTACTTTTTGACAGCAGACGCTGCTGGAGTGTGAGGTCTTGAGGTCGTCATGGGAGAGGCAGCTCGGCTTGATGTATACTGATGTCGGAACGATGCCGGAGAAAAGGCAGCAGACGAGATGCTTGAGGCACTCAGACGAGATTGGGCACTAGAGCTAAGACCAGCCAGGGTACCAGAACTCTGAGTGCCCCTTGGTGTGGCTACAAATGAGGGCAGCAGAGCACTACCTGCAGTCGAGTCAAGCAACTTCATAGCAGTGTTAATTTCCTAGAAGACGTAAATAAAAGTAAATAAAACATAAAAGGAAAAAAAAATATTATCAAGTTAGAAAACAAAGATAGTGGTCATTGGTGATGGCATGAAAATGATGTAAATTCCAAAGAGCAATGATGTTCCCCAGAAATGCAGTAAATGTGGTAAGTTTAATACTAAAATCGTTATCACTGATTGCAAAACATCAACACACAAATGAGGATAAAGTAAGCAACGGGCCATAAAATGACTGCGTGCAGACTATGGGACACGACCCCAAATGCTGGGTTTCAAAAAGCTCTTCTGTAGGTAAACTGGAATTTCCAACTGCTGGAAAATTCATCTACCATTTTTGAAGCTTGCCAAGGAAGATTGATCAGGTAGTCCATAGTCAAAGCTTGTTTTTAATTCATTCTGAGCAATGATTCTGAGGGGTGGGGGAGGGGGGAGGTCTGGTGGGTCATGCCTCGGTCCTTATGGAAGAACTTGCATCGTACCGGTTAGTTTGTGGATCCCTCCCACAGAAGCATTGTCCTTAGTGTTGACCTCCTCTGTGATGATGTCATGCTATGCTTCCCATAACAAATCAGTCTACAAGTTTGTACCAATCAAGTACATTTCATTAATGCAGATGAAAGGTCAATAATTTTGGAAATTTCTGCTTTTCTCTTTGCATATGATTAGTACTACTTTGACAATGTATCTGGATGAAAAGTTTGTTCTTTAATATACTGAATGAAGCTGTTAGGTACTTGCT
>JAIPMN010005867.1:0-22093 GCA_020650975.1 Apostichopus californicus
TTCCATAGCAATGCTTAAAAGAGATTTTCATGTAACTCACCACTGATGAAGGTGTTGTACCCAGGGAAATAACCAGCTTTAATTCACAAAGTAAATGATCAAGAGATATTAAAATCTTTTGATGAGGCTAACATTTAGGAATTATAGTCAGTGGTGAAACTTTCTTCTAATGAATTTTATTGCTTTGTGTGGTCATACCTTTTGGATGAGATAGGGAAAGGATATGTGGAAGGGGAAGAGAGGAGAAATGGGAGGGGCAATGAGTGTAGGAGTAATATGAAGAATAAAGGTGATGCAAATGGAGGCAAGATGAGAGGAAGGCTAGCAGGGGAGGGGTGGTGAGGGGGAGGGAGAGTGGTGACAAGGGATGGAATAGGAGTAGATCAAGGAGAGATGGGAAGGGAGATAAAGTGAAAGGGAAGGGAGGGAAGGTGAAGGAAAGGAAAAGAAGGAAAGGGAGAGAAGGTTAGGTAGGGGTAAAAGTGAAGTAGGGAGACCCTACAATGAATACAGTACGTACACATAAAGCATGCATATGTAAATCTATATGTAATAAAATCATTTGCCTCCCAACTGGAATGTCATAAATAGTGAGTGTGTACAAACTCAGACTTACATGTTGATAAGTGTAATATTATGTCAGGTGAAGGAGAGGTCATCTACTAATTTTTAAGTTAATGCTTAGGTAAGTGTTTGAATTTCACTAGATCGAATCCCAACAAAAAATGAGACTTTGAACCCTATATGCATCAATCAATTCTTTTCATTCTAAGTTGAAGGACTTTGCTGAATGTCTACAAGCCCTACCCTCATGTTTAATCTAGAAAGAATAAACCCGCCAAGAGTGTGGGAAGGATGGTTGGATTTCTTCTTATGAACCAGGGTGAAGCCTACCACTAGTAAAATTAACTTTGGTATTGTTTCATGCCTTATGCAAGAAAAATTCACACATAAATTTGAATGCTTATGCTCAAAGGGTTGTTTCTAGTGTTGAGCCACTGCTTTGCTTTAGTTTTGTTAATTCAGACATAAAAATGAAAGGTCACGAAAACTCTTGCAGAGCTTTTTTTTTTTTACATAACATTGAATACATGGTGTCAGCTGAGCTTAAAACAGTAATTAAAATAATATGCATGACAGGCAAATGTAAGAATTATAGCTAGCCTAGGCCTATGACATTTACATCATACAGTTTCAGGGAGAATCTTAGAAAGTATAGGTAGGCTAGGCCTATTATAAAATATGTGGCATTTCAGATAAGTGAAGATTGGTGCAGTAAAACAGAGATAGGACTATGCTATGCATACAGTAGTAGCCACTGGCAATGGTAGTACCCGGCCTAATTAAGAGTAAAACTAAGAGTGGTACTAGTTGATTACGTAACAACTAATTTGCCTATAGGCGTAGGGTGGTGCAACAGTAAACAGTATCATGACCCAGTTAGGTTTGACAAGCTAGGCCAAAATTCTTATTTCGTAAATGCATGGTGTACTCTCTCAACAATCTGACTTGTTATAGCCTCACCTGGGTACGGTTGATTTGATTCACTAAAAACAAGAACGTATCAGAATTTTTGCCCTGGAACGTGTATATTCGATGACACGTAACTTCAAAAATATCAGGACCTCTACTTGCTACATTCGTCTGGCTTGGGACACCCAGCTACCGTCTACCGAACCCACCAGGCTAGGATCTAGGACTGCTCGAACCCGATTTTTGGAGTGCCTCTTCCTAGTAGGACTCAGGAGTCGACCAAAATGTTAGAAAGGTTAAAAGGAAATTATGTACCCCTTTTAGAGTTTATTTTTGTCAATTTGGGTTAACTATAGCAATTATATATAAATTAAAATAATGTAAAAACTGTACTTTTTTAACTTAAAACAAGATATATGTAGTTTCTAGATATATTAAATGACATCTATATTCAGTTTATTCCTTTTAGAACAATCAAAAGGGCAAACACGTGCCAAAACATTGTAAGTTTACACCAGAGCCGTATATTTAGATACGGCTCTGGTTTACACTAGCGACTAGTTTCGCTACGTCTAGACCGCGACCACACAACGACATAAAAGTTTACAATGTATAAATTTCTGAGCCAGACCGGTCTTCTTTGGAAAGTAAAAAAATAAAGCGTAATTTTACACTTACAGTCACGCGTTGATCTTATCACCAAGGTCAGCCTTTTGGAAACGTTTCTCCAGTAGTTCAGTTCAACCGCAGTTTGTGAGAGGACAGGCAGATATAATTAATGGAGGTGTGAGTATATGGTCTTGAGAGTACATTATTTGGCTCAAAAAGTCAAACACAATGGTGGGCCCAACTACGGCATAGGCTAAGGTAATTTTTAAGTAGGGCTAGGGTAGTAAGACGCTTAACCTAGGCTAGGCCTGACTATAGCTTGCTTTGCCTAAGTAAAGTCAGACGAATTGAACAGAACTTGAATCAACGGTGGTTACGTACATATTATGATGTAGCAATTGTCGTTGTTGGCCATGATCTTGAGGCCTAACATAGTCTACTTCAGCCCCAGCTAGAGGTTCAATTTTTTTTGTTGGCTAGGCAAGCCCTTACTAGAAAAGGCTAATCAATGGTACCCTATGTTTGGGCCCAAAGGTTGCTCAGTCAGAATAAGTGTGTCACCGTTATTATTATACTAAAATGTTAGAAGTAGAATAGTTTCAAATCAGTCTCAAGTAGGCTTACCAGACGTCCGGTTTTACCCGGACATGTCCGGTTTTCGTGACTTACGCGGGCGTCCGGCTGGATTTTCCAATTTGGCAATAATATCCGGATTTCATGAATTTCACACAGGAATTGACAGGTTTTCCCTAATTTAGCCTCACGAGTCACGAGCAAATGATTTCCAACTAAATTTATACGCAATAAACGCGTACTCGCGTCGTCTGCTACCATATACGGACAGCAGTAGAGACACACACCACTTTCCTGCACGCAGGCGGGCTCTCACAAAGTATAGTAGAATGCAGTCAATAGCGTGAACACACCGTAATTATGAGTATTGCCTTATCTAACGTAATGTCAGTTTTAGGCAGAGTATCACGCGCGCCAATCCAAAGTATGCAGTGTTGTGAATCTGTGATTGAACATCGGCGGCTGAGATGAACGTACACGTACGTCCGGGTACGGTGCAGTTTCTCATTGCACCATTTTGCATCTAGGCACCTTTGAAAAACGAAGAAATTTCCAAAGGTGAGAGGGCTCCCCCTCCCCTTAGACCCCTCCACCAGGACGCAGATCAATGTAGGACGCAGATCAGTGTCCTGCTTTTTCAAAAACAAATATGGTAACCCTAGACTCAAGCATTTAATTTTTGGTAGGAAAGAATGTTAAAATCTTATTTTACTTGTGTACTTGCTTCAAATGCTATGACTTTGGTTGCCACTTTAATGAGCAGCATTTATACATGCATTATAGATTATATGGATTATCACAGCAATCCATGTACTGTAGGATGCAGCCTCCAAAGTGTTCTCAAGAAACATTTCCTGTTAAAACATCCCATCCTCTGACGGGCATGTTCGCAAACTAGAAAGCTGCAGCATCCATATATTGTGACCCTAACTTAATCCACTGATGATAAAAGAAATGGTGCATTCCAATGCTTTAAATTAGGTCAGCACACAAATATGTGCCTATAACTTCTTTTAATTTCTTGTGTGGGGTTCAAAAAGGGGTGGGGGGGGTGTGCACTCCCCGGATTCAGGTATGTCGGTGTTTTGTCCTGTATGTGTAGTTTTGAATTAACGATTAACCTTCTATTGTAAATAAATCTAAAATTTTCCAAGTTACATAGAAAGTTTGAATGATGGAAAGTAGGAGGAAGTGATAAAGCTTGATTATAAATATTATTCAGATTCTCTCTATGACTCTTCCTTATTTTCAGTATTAATGAGAATGCTGCAATGCTTAGTAATTATGAGGTGAGTATATTTTAATTACCCTTCTTGACCCAGTTTTCATGCTGTTTAATTGTTCTTAAAATAGAAACATTCGCTCAGAATTTTTGTAAGATGTGGATATGTGGACTTCTTTCACATTGTGAAAGGAATACTCTCTTTGAAGTTTGAAAATGACTGACCAGTATTTAACTTTTTGACATATTTGGGAAAAATATTGATGACCTTTAATATGCGCTATTTTGTGTGGCATGTATTTATTGTCTGAATTGTTATTTTTTCAGTTATCCTTTGTAATTATTTATTACCCATGTAAATGAACAACAGAAAATTGACTGGGAAATTAGAAATAATGGCCATAAATTTCTTTGCTCTTTCCCAGTATTTATTTATTGTGTACATAGTTTATATCTAAATATTACCCGAACTTGTACAAGTGATTTGATCTGCAGCGAATTTACCGAAAATGTTCCACATTATTTACAAGAAGTGTGAGTGGAAAAGTCTTGTACAATTGTTGTATGTAAATCTTTGAAAATCGTGTGATGACTGTTCCAGACTATAGTATTGATTTTGTTGTATTTATTTCACAGGTTCTGACATTATTAAAGGAACTGCAGTGGCAAAATGGTGCCAGCAAAGGAAAATCAGGGAAAATTCAACAGAATTTGGCTACCATTTCATATGAGGTCAACTAGTAAATTAGTTACATTCGTATTTATGCATATAAGTGTAGGCTTACCAGACGTCCAGTTTTACCCGGACATGTCCGGTTTTTCGTGACTTATGCGGGCGTCTGGGTGGATTTTCCAATTTGGCAATAATATCCGGATTTCATGAATTTCACACAGGAATTGACAGGTTTTCCCTAATTTAGCCTCATGAGTCACGAGCAAATATTTTCCAACTAAATTTATACGCAATAAACGCGTACTCGCGTCGTCTGCTACCTACCATATACGGACAGCAGTAGAGACACACACCACTTTCCTGCACGCAGGCGGGCTCTCACAAAGTATAGTAGAACGCAGTCAATAGCGTGAACACACCGTAATTATGAGTATTGCCCTATCTAACGTAATGTCAGGTTTACGCAGAGTATCACGCGCGCCAATCCAAAGTATGAAGTGTTGTGAATCTGTGATTGAACATCGGCGGCTGAGATGAACGTACACGTACGTCCGGGTACGGTGCAGTTTCTCATTGCACCATTTTGCATCTAGGCACCTTTGAAAAACGAAAAAATTTCCAAAGGTGAGAGGGCACCCCCTCCCCTTAGACCCCTCCCCCAGGACGCGGATCAATGTAGGACGCGGATCAGTGTCCTGCTTTTTCAAAAACAAATATGGTAACCCCTATATAAGTGTAATTTATAAATTCAATTATTGCCATAATGTTCAGGGCATAGCTGTGAAAGAATAAACCAGCAGTGTGGGTTTTGGTGATTACACAAGGAACATAATCTGGTAAATATTTGCCTGAATGTCCTACCTGTCAATCTGTACTGGCCTCAAATTATAGTGCGCTGGAATTGCTAAAAGTTTTCAAAAAGTACTTTCCTGGAGGTATTTAATCTCCTAATTGTTCTCAGACATTCTAAATGAACACACAACATGACTGGATGTCCCGGTGAGGTAAATTTCCTCCAGGGTGGTAATAAAAACAGTTTTAGAATTTTGACCAAAGGTGACCATATTGCTAAAATCTGGCATATTTGGGGTCAATACAGCATACCTTTAACAACTTGAGTTGTGTGTTGGTTCAAGGACACATGTGTGATGTCATACTTGTACAGTAGATGCAAAAGGTCGAGAGAATGCAAAAATTGTCTTCCTTTATGTCTCATTCTTTGCTACAACCTTGGATTTGGTATTTCAGTCTAGTTTCACCAAATGGGTGGTAGGTGGGAGGAAGGAGGGGGTGTGGGGGGGGGGGGGAATGTGGATTGTGAAGATTCCAATTGCATTTGGTGCTTGAGCAACCATAGTCTTTCCCTAAGCATGACTTGTGCAAGTCCAAATGCGACATCATTGAGCCATATTTGCTTGAATATTAAAAAGATGTCTGGATTTTTGACAATGTTCTGTGATGGCAGGGTATTGACCGTATTGTAAATGCTGTATCTGAAATATTGAAATTTTAAGCATGACCAAAATAGCAACACTGTTTACTTTCAGCATGAAAATATGAAAAGAGAGTCAAAGGGAAATAATATGTGTTTGCATCTCCTAGTTAAACTGTGACTTTGATCACCTATTTACAAAATGGCACCTCCTGCCCCCCCCCACCCCCAGACATGATGTTTGAACTAGGATATCTCCCAAATAACACACTTTTCGTAGCTGTTTTGTGGAGTTGTTCCTCACAAAGTAAACCTGTAATTGGTCAAAACTTAAAAAAAAAAATCAAAATCATACTTTGCTGGCACTCTCATTGTACTTTTGCTGCCTTGGACATGTAATAAAATTTGACCCTCCTCGGTTCCTGGAAATACTTTGGAAAGATAAAAACCGCAGAGGCGTATTTCAGAAAGTTTTGAGTAATTTTTGTCAAACTTTAATTTGGAGGCAATACAGATGATGTTTGATAATGTTGTTGTTTTATTTTCAGACTGTCACATACCTTGAGAAGACTCCTTGTAAATACCAATCACCGGAGATAATTCAGAAGTTACTTCAAGAGTTAGCTCCATTCAGTCTGACCAAGTAAGTGGATATTTCAGGCTCCGACGATTCTCTCAGTAATCAAAGTTAAGTTTTTATCTCTTCAGGAAATCCGAAGATATGATGTTGACCAGCTTTCATGCCGACATCAGCAGGATATTATTTACACTTCTGGTTGAAAGGGACTAATGGAATATTGAGGGGCATAACACTATTAGGTGATGCTATGTATGAAATATGTTTCTTATATTAACTCCAGGATAAACATCTTAATGTCCAAGAATGTGAAGGTAAACGCCCGGTAGTCATATTTTTCATCAATATTATGAAACAGGAAGGATCCATGTGAATTATGGGCTGTTAAATAATTCCAACCTGTGTTGCCTTAGTTATGCCAGGGTGAATGAACTTTGTTTGTTACTTTGGAAACAATCACATCTTACATTATCTACATATGAAAAGTCAAAGTGGTCAAATTTATATTGTCCAAATCCTTCAAACATTGGGGATAGTCTGTTGGACACTTCTAATGATTCATGATAGTGTATGAAATCCAGGAACAATTCCTGGGACACTGTTCATCTAGAGTCGATACATGAAATCCTGGAACCGTCCCCAGAAATGAGGGATTTCTGGTCAGCTTAATCAAAGGAAGTCTTTGCATTAGCCAATATTACTCAACCTTTATCAAAGTTTCCTTGTCAAGTGAGAAGATGTTCTGTGGTGTTTGTACTGCTCATGCATTTGAGCATGGGTTTTAATTCTTATTCCTCCCCACAGTTTTGTTATTCCACTGTATGTACAATATGGTTTTAATTTTTTGTCAATAGTCTATTTAGTTTTATGTTCTATATATCATAAAAGGTTGGTAATTTTCTTTACTTTTTGTGTTCCTAGGGCAGAAAAGCTACAACTCCTTAACCATTGTCCAACAACAGCTGTAGAAATTCAACTGGTAAGAAACAAATTTTGTTTTCCTTTCTTTTAAAAGCAACATTTTGCGTTTGGTTGCCGTTTTCTACTTTTTTGACATGTCCATCAAGTTTTTTACATATATCAATCACAAAACAGCAAACTAAGATATTAGCCAAGTTTTTTCCTGCCAAGAGCGTTAATTGGCGCGTAATTAAGGATATTTGCAGATAATGAGAAAAGTGTCCATGACAAATTCCACGTGTAAAATTAATCGCATACAGTTCCCCCAAACCCACTAGTTTGAATTCAACCAATCAGAGATGCAGGTTTAGTTATGAGCCGTTGCTAAAATAGATTCAGACTTTGCGTTGGTACAACCAGGGAGTTGTTATGGAACTCCCTGGTACAACTGCCATATAGACTGTACACAAATCAAACATGGTGTTGTATTACGTATTGGTCAATGACGTTCGTAGTTTTTAAATATTCATATTATGGGCGAGGTTTATTGAGATCCCAACGGAAAATATCTTGGAGAAAAACAAAGTAGAAAGTTGCAAATTTTTCAACTTTTATGCCACCGTTTGAAGTAAGATTTAAATAGATAAGCTAGTTATGTATGTGGTTATGGCATAGTGGAGTCAGTGAGGTTGAGAAAAATCACAGAAAAGGATGCAAAATGCTGCTTTATTGCAGATGTAAACAAAGCATAGTATTAATGTAGATTGCCATTTATGAATATTCAAATGTGCAGTTTACCTTTGAAATGAAGTAACTTTCAACACTATATATGCTGGGCTTGTTGCAATATTTTAGAGATTTTTTGCATGTCGACATATTATGAAAATGTGGATAATATCCCAATAACTATATACGCTAGGAAAATTATAACAATGGTGACCTACTTAAAGTTCAGACCTCGAGTACGGCCACTATTTGTGCCCTTTTACCCCACTGAGACTTCTAACTGTTCATTTCTGGGATTAATTGTCATGTTTATTACATACAAGAAGGAAACTTTTATCCAGGGCATTTTATTATTAACTGTTTTAATAACTTTGGTATCATTTCCTCTCCACGTAGATGATAGAAGAAAGCGAAGAGAGATTGTCGGAGGAAGAGATTGACAAGTTACTAGATGTCATTGCAAGATGTCTACCAGGAGAACCAGAGGAAGAGCAGGAAGGTGAAGAGGAGGGGCTGGTAGGGGAGGAGGAAGAAGGGCAAGAAGAAGGGGAGGAAGAGGAAGGGGTGCAAGGGGGAGAAGAGGGGGACAAAGTGGGTGAGGATGGAGAGGATGAGCAAGAAGATGAAGAGATGGAGGCAGAGGAAACTATTGAAATTGTCTGAGAGATTGACGGATGATATTTTTCAAATCTGCTTTTCGAGGTCATCCTGCTTGCCTTTGATGCTTTGTACATGTTGGAAGCATGGCACTGAGAACTCAAAACAGCTTGTATCTTTGGAAGTATTTCAAGGGAAAGTTGAGTACAGTATGACAAAGGTACCAAAGAATATGGTTCTGACAGGCTTATTGATTTGTTTTGTTTATGGCAGAGGGTGTAAAAGTCAGTTTGGTACTTAATGTGTCGGGAATGCATCGAAATAACATCATAATGTGTCTTTGGCTTCACAAGGAAACAAAATTGACAAAGGTCGTCAAATTGTCATTCATCCAGTGATAGCTTCTCGAAAGGCATAGATTTAATATAGTTTTCGTCAGGGTTTGGGGAAGGCTGGTAGAAAATGTTCTAGTCCATGAGCCATATACTATTTGAGTAATTGTGCAATAATGTAGTCTTATTTTGAATATTTTCTACGAATACCAGATTTGCTGTATTTGAGCACAATCTTTTTTTCGAAAATTAGGTTTAAAGCAGTAAAGGATTATAATCACAGATGATCACTATGGTCTTTTCCAAAACAAATGCTAAAACAATGCTTGTAAGTAGAAATTTAAAAAAAATGCCATCCTTTTACAGTTTGAACATTCTGTGATGAGAGTGTGGTTTGGGGTGTTATCAAAGGTAAAAAAAAAAAATGGTGTATTGTTAGCATCTTTCATAAAATGCTCACTGCTAGCTTTATAGGAACTTAAAAAAGTATTATGATTTTCATGAGGAAAACACCACTCCAGAAATAACAGTGAAACTTGTGTAAATACAATATATATGTTTTATTTGCAGTATATTCACTCTCCAGCACATGGCATCATTGTATTAAACATTGAATCATTTCAAGTACCACTTAACTTGACATCCAAAACAAAATCAGTGAGAATATCAAAGGATATCAATCAAACTTTACAGTGAATCATCTGAATACATGAAAGCTGTTTCATTCAAAATCCATCTTAAACAACAGTGTCATTGGATATGGTTTGACGGTATGCAAATTTGCAACAGCAACAGCGAACGACAATACACACTTCTCTTTTCTGCGATGTACGTTTCAAGCATCGGTTTCCTCTGCCATATCACAGCACACGTATTTGATTTCGATCATCTTTTGTCACTGGAGACCTGTAATGAAGAAACAAATTTTTGATGTCATCACAGGTCAAATTCTTGACAAGTATTTGTGGTTGTTCCCAGGGAAAGCAGGCCTAACATTTGGTTGTCTGACAAGTAAGCCACCAATCTTCTGAATGAAATCGACAAACATTACTGGGAGAGTCAAAAGTATGTCAGAACTGAAGTATAACTCATAAGGTAATGTAATGCAAATACTGTAAAACTATGTAAGTAGTGTATGTACAATAGGGTCAAATGGTGTGTAGAAGTTGTATGCATATATTATTGTTGTGTTATCACATTATATCCAAGACCATTATTTAATTTGATTTTTAGTTAAGATATTTATGTAACTACTGTTATGATTCTCCCATATTTAGGTTTCATATAGTCATACCACTTTGAAAAGAAAACAAAGGTACAGATTGTAATGATAATGATACTAAAACAATTTTCACCACCAGTAACAAAGGAGGTTATTCCAAAGAGTTCTGAATAAAGAGCTAATAGTTTAAACTCTCCATCTCTGTGTCTTTGTGTGATTATTCATGTAGAAGCAAAGTACTTCAAACTAAATACCAAACATTACACAGATGAACCAAGCAACATTACTCAATGATGATGGGACGATTATCATTATTTTATATAAACAAGTCACCAGTACTGAGGTGTACTCTCTATAATGTTGTCATCCATGTCGGATTTAGTGGTAATTCACTCCAGTTTGCATTCTGTGGATGTTTGTGGTATGAAGTGGTAGATAATTGTGTTAATCTTATGTGTTTACATCCCAACCCGCCCCTCCCCCCGTAGATTTTTGTGGTCTGTAGTGGCATATACTTCTATAAATCTTATGGGTTTCCATCCACCCCATCCCCCTCCCCAAACTCCATCCTCCAAAAAAAGTTTCTATAGCAGGGTAGAATGATTTGTGATTCTGAAGTGTTATGCATTTTGCACTCTCTGGGTTTTGTACATTATTGCTATAACTCTTTGCATGGTTGTTCCGTAACAACTCCATGCTCGCTGCTATGTTCACTGTGTTGTGGGTATTGACCGTAGGTGCATGTATTTACTGTACACTAGTGTTTAATTACCGACGGTAGCAAGCTGTGTGTGTATTTTCTATGATCGATGGTGGTGTCTAACACTTCTGTTACACCTCATTTGAAACTAGGTCAGATTACCGGCATCAAACGTTTCTTTGTGCGCGAGTCTTCACACCCTATAAGTCATGATCCTAGCGGTGGATCAGAGGAATGAACGTTCTACTCACCGTATGAGAATTTGCACTCTTTCAAGGCTTCGTTGAATCCCTGGCACATGCTAAGGTCTGCCTGTGTCTCTGAACAGTTGAGAAACTGCTGTAACTGGAATTGACAAGGGTTCTGGTATTGCTGTTGCTGGGGACTTCCCTGTGAGGCAGGTTCTTGGTATGTGACATCTGGCTGGTCCGAACCACCACCTCCTGTTATTGCTGAGCCAATAACGTGGCCCTGCACAAAAGAAAGAAAATAGAATGTGGAATGTCACAACATGTTGCAAACTATTTGTGGTATCAATGCAAGCGCATATTATTCATGGGCACAAGAGAAACTGACAGCACCAACGTCTGTTGCTAACGACCTCTGTGATTTCAGTACTTTCTTCCATCAACTTCAAAATGTCATTACAAGTTTTTTGGAATTGTATTTCAGAGCTTAAAGAAATCATTTTGAAAAGTGTCCATCGACAAGTGCTACCAGAAATAGTAATTGGGGGAGAAGACGTTAAGGTGGGGGGAAGCAATGGGATATGAGAAACATTTAAGCCTTAAGGTAATAATGGCATAATTTAAATATTCAAAGGACAGTTGCTACTCATTTGACTCACTGGATCGGAGTGAGTTCATACATTTTCATTGAAAAAAATTGAAATTTGACACTTTGATTTAACAGGGCCCCGATGACAATTGAATCAAGTAGAAGTATTTGCGGCAGTTGGTGCGATCAGTAGAGTCCAATTATGAGAGGCACAGTGTCAATTTTCTCAAAAAAAAAAGAAGGGCATGGAAGACACAAATTTTGTACAGTTCTGATTCTATAATGAGTTGCTTATTAGTAGGGTAACTATTAATCATAGTAAAATTTGCTCCCAATCTTTTTATGTAAGCTGGGTTAGGTCAATCTCGACCTACATCTGCATATGATGATGATAGTTTTATTGGTAGTCCTTGCAAAGAGTTGGTTTTGCTTGAAAACAAGTAAAATTGCTCTCAAAGGATTTGAACAACTGTTGTGCAACAAACTCATAGCATAGTTATGTGCGAGCAGTGAAGGTTAATTGAAAGACGTAGAGATTGTGAGCTAATTGTGAGCTACTTGAACCAGTCATGGAATAATCTCTTTTAAAGAAATTATACCTACAGCAATATTAATTAAAAGCGATGATTACATTTTTGTATTGATATATGTTTTCATCAATCTTTGATTGTCTTGAGAAACAATAACCTACCACTGTTGACCCAATAGCAACACCACCAGCTGTTGCTGCCATTTGACCCATAAGCCCTGGTTGTCTGGGTTGGCCCATTGCCATTGGCTGTTTGGGAACTGGTGCTGGGGCTGTCTGCCTTGTTGGAGCAACTGCAGTTGTCCTAGGTGATGGAGACCTAAGGAAAGTAATATGAACAGAAATGTTAATATGGATTACACATATTTAGGAATGAAATAGAAAGAAAAATTGGCAAAGGCCAATACTGTTCGATATTGAATATTGGGCCTAAGCTGAGATAAAGGAAAAATAAAATCTGGGGTGTTACAGTGACCTCATAGTAAAGACTAAAATTCTTACACCCTCTGTGAAATAACTAGTCAAAACTACCTTTCCCTATATTTCCAGGAAGTTAATAATTATTTTTTCACACCTACTGTGTTGGCAGACATTATTTTAATATATACTTATACCTTATATATGAAAAACAGAATTTATCTCACACTATATATTTCTTTCTTTTGCTTGTGCAATTTTAATTATTGTTGGTATTGGCAACAATTTTTCTGTTGAAATCCACGATGTGGCTCGCATATGTCACAAAACAAGCAGAAACTCAGAATTCAACAAAATGGTGAATGCAATGGGTGAAAATTAAATCAATTTTTAAGGTTGAAAGAAATGTTTTGAAGCACCCTTTTGATTCTGTCGAAAAGAGCGTACAGCAGAAAAGGCTAGGGTCAGGCTAACAAGTAACATGATTTAGGCCTAGCCTAGATACTAAACAAGCAACAAATGAAACATGATATCGCATACCTGTGCAGTGATTACCAGTAATGGTATCAAAAATATCCGCATTGAGATATACATTAGGGTATGTAAGGCTAAAAGGCAAATGAACTCATCAGGTTCATGAATTGGTAGTTAGGCTAGGTCATCTTGAACTAGCCTACAGTAACTTAGGCCTAAACCTGCTTCTGCATAGCCTGTCGCATGATCGATAACTCATGAGACTAAAAACTTGCCTACGGACAGGCGAAATTGATCTTCCCCTACTTCTTCCTCCACGTGGCATTTTGGATGGATGGTAATTTAATGAAAACTGAAGCAATATAAATATATAACATTCAAGGAACAGAAATTAAAGCTGCCAAATAATATCTTTAGTCGTATGGCGATCTCTGTGGAAGTGTGTTACATACACTGATCTGTGTACAGATCAGTGGTTACATAATGTGCAGTTGCAACTTACAATGCAAATTACGCAACTTTCTCAAGAATATTACGTCACTCTGTGTTTATGTCAATTTCTATGGAACGCCATGGAGATGGTCGTCTGATTGTCACGAAACAATTAGAGGAATGAATGTAACATGGTAGCCTGGTGCAAGAGAGAGAGAGAGAGAGAGAACACACACAATACTACATGTACCCAAACGAGAAATCATGCACTACTCTTCCGAAATATTGTATGAATATATTAACGCACTTTGAAGTACACAAACGCACCTGTATAAAGTGCACATCACATCCAGTGTCAATTTAGGCGGAAGAGGGGCAGGTCCGTCCACGCAGTGGCGTGCATACACAAGACTTTGAAAGTCGGGCCCCGAATTTCACTTCACAGATGAGGGCATAAACCTGTGCGGAAGGGCCAGAGGTGGAACGAGGTTTAAAAAAAACTCGCATGCGGGGGGGGGGGGGGTGAGTCTGACCCCCCCCCCCAACACACATTCACACGGTAAATTACACTTAAGACATCCAGCAGCGCATTTTGAGCGACATCATGATTTGAGCTAACAATTTGGTTCAGAAATAGGTCTACATGCAATATTCTTGAATTGGGTGTTCATCCTTCAAACCTCCTGGTTCCAGGCCACTCCCTTACATTGCCAATTTTAAATTTATTAAAATCATCATTTTGTCATCAAGTTTATGACATAACTTAGGAAACGCAGCAGATCGCCAGGTCCGTGAATATGTCACTAAAATATTACCCCTAAGAAGTTCGTATTTCTGTCCTTTATGACCCCCCCCCCCCAAAAAAAAATACCCATAAAGGAGAAGTGTGCTTAACTTATGTGAAATAACGAGCGTAACCGAACAACGGCGTAAGTTGTGGTATTCTATTTTGAATTAAAATAACGTTCGCTCGTTGGTAGTTTATTGCCGTACAGAATTGAATCAGTGTTTCACAATTCGTTATGAATGTAGTATCACATAGACTTGACTTTAAAATACCCGGATGTTTAGTGAGACTTAGATCCAAACAATGTGTCCATAAGATTAACACTGCAATCAATTAAAGACAGAAAGTTATAACTGATCATTGTTCTCTATATTAATTAAGCGTATGTACTTCAGTTTTTTTTTAAGGAGCCGACGGTATGGGGGACTGGGAAGGGGAACCGCCATGAATTGGAAGAGGAAACCCCTCCGCTAATTCCTGCCCATGATGCCACCAATGCTTCCGGTCCGTAACGCGAAAGGTCAGAATAAACTTACGCCGTGTTTGGATGAAAAACTTTCCTCTCATGTATTACCATCTAGTCATGCTACTGAGTATTTACTGAGTATATATTGTCAAAGGTTATATGGATTTATGGAAGCTATCCCACGATGATTTTGTAATTGTATAACCCCCGCCCTCCCAGGCAAACCCCAATGGCTTAGTTATAGTAAGCCATAGAAAGCTTCACTCGGTTTGCTCAGGCTTCAACAAGCTGTTACTGACCGAACCTTCTTTACTGGAACATTTAGTTTATCTCAGTTTAAGTAACTGGACCAGAAGGGACAACGAGACCCCATGAAAGAACACGAGGGGACGAAAGAAAAAAAAAACATTAAACAGAAATCGTGAAACCGCAAATCCCATAACACTTCTTAAAATATATGTCTAAGTGAAGCATGCTTTGAATCATTGACAATTATAAAGAACGCAATGCGTCTATACAGTGTAAAGATAAACTTCTCAATATGATCTAAGAATAATCTATAGGCTCAGGACGTCGAGTTATTGTGAAAATTGTAAGCAGTTTTAAGCGTCTTAAGGAAATTTCTTGGGGATGGTGTTGAAACTCACTCAGTCAATGTAAATGATTCAAACACGGTCACGGTGTGCCATTTAACGGCGTGCGTCGTTCAGTGGAATTAAAGCTTCATGGCGAATACGTACGGTACAACGAACCGTGTTCTTGAATTCAGTGGCATGATGTAATTGGAAGCTATCAAAAAATGGGGCAGAGAAATTGTTGCGTTGTAGATACTACAGGGACCCAGTTGAAACATGTTTATATATTATCTCGACATTTGCTTATTTTTCTTTTAATTGTCATTTCTCAAAACTTATTCGTATTTAATTTAAGACTTTCTCCTCCAAAATTTTAACTTCTTGAATCAAGACTTCGACTTTTTATCAAGAAAAATTTCACTATTGTATTTCAAAATTTAGGATCGGAATTTTTAATTTGTCAAAATTTCTACTCTAAACCCTGTGACTGCCAGCTTGTATCGAAAGACCAGTTGGTTCAAGTTGACTTTATTTCAAAACTGAGTTGGACTATACTCAGTCAAATTTTCGGCTTTTAATGTCGCCCTTTTATTTTTAACCGAGATTATGGCCTTTGCCTACCCTTGAAGCTCGGAGTTTTGTTTAAATAATAATAGACTATGTTGAGATTTGGAAAGAAATTCTTGATGACGTATTGCCATAGAAATTGAAGTGGTTCAATTTCTATACGTGTTGCCCACTAATCTGATTGCCAAATGTCAATCCATCCTGTTTCGTTGCCAGCATGTGTTGCCATAACATGACATCGTATCAAAATTTGCATGAAGGTCATGACGTTATGTATCTTTAGGCTTTAACACAACTAATTGCATGATAAGTCTGGTTAAAAAGTCTAAGTCTTCTGTCCATTGGGGACCACCGTATTTAGAAGTGAAACTTACCATGTATGATTAACCGGGAGGTGACCTCACATTTTTAATTGTTAGCTTACTCGGATGACGTGGTATCTGATTCCCACACCACAGGCAAGAGCATTATTCGATAAAGTAGTGAACCGCCACTCAGGCAGATCATCCTGCGTAACCAATCGCCTAGCACACCTAGCACAGAGATAGTTCAAGAAATAGTGTGTCGGTGTCAGCAATAAATTGTTTATTTTCGAAGTAAACAACTTAATCGTTAAGACGTCATATAAACAATCAAACGTGATCACGCTGAAGATGTCTTGGTTCTTCACCACCGTTTGAAAGTCACCATTTCGTAGTTAACTGGTAAATTAACATTAGTCATTCTTACTTAGCCTACATTCATTGAACTTACTAGTACTAGTGGGCCTATCACATATGCCTATTCCGTTGTTATTGTTACTGTATTGGACCTAAATAGTATTAGTAAAATAGGCTTAAGTAACAGTAACACTAACAGTTACTAGTCAGGCCTAGCCCGTATTCACAACCTTTGTAACTTGCAATGATGGCTCAATCAATACCTCAAAATGTCAGATTATTTCTGTAGGACCCAAGTCTATAGTCTTGGTACTATGAATAATGGTAATACTTGTATGCCTAACAGTAACACTACAGTAACAGTAAAAAGTAACAGTACATTTGCCAGTTGGCTATGATCTGTATTGTACTACACCCTTAGATACTTTATTACCAATATATATATGATCTTTCCGCGTCAGATGTTGGTCAATTTGGGAAAAAATATACCGCTCCTCAGGGCCAAGGATACCCTCAAGTGTGGATCCATGATGTGTGGGGGTTAACCCTCCATTTAAACCTTGAACACACAAATATTCAAAAGAATACAGCCTAACGTTAGGGCCTACTGTAGATATAGGCTAGCCTAGACTCATGCTACAGATCAGCACTCACACATTGACACCTGTAGTCATAATTCATACTAGCCTACATCATTCAGTCTTGGCCTAGACAGATTTGCTGTGTCGACTGTAACGTCAAGTGTAAGTGTAACCAGCATTAGGCCTAATTGTATGGCATGGTATGTAGTGTAAGACTTATACTGCATGCTATGCATGTCATCTTATTGGTGTTATTGTTATGTGCACATAACCCTTTATTGTTATGTTAATGTTTGTATGGTATGCCTAGCAGCTGGTGTACTGCACTGTTGTATGCAGTACAGTGTTGGAGGAAATACAGTTCAGTTCTGCACTCACTACCAACCTGTCAACATCTCCTCTATTGTATCAATATCGCTTCTCGGCCTTTTGCCTAAGATCATGTGTAGTATCTGTTCCCTTTCGAGGAAAATGTTGATACACACCCGACGATGATCACACAGTCACAGTCTAGATACAAGGGGACTGGGGTTGTGAGCGGATCAGTCGTTCGGTAGTTTGGTTTTCATGCCCAGGTTCTTTCCTGGGTGACTTTTCTTAAAAAAGTATCTCTTCTATTGTGCCTTGTCCATCCATCCCTTAAAGTTGTAGTGTACCCTACAGTATCATGGTGTACAGTAACTGCACTGATATACACTGAATAGACACTTAAGTTTAGTTGCTGTGTTTGTAGGTCAAATTACAGATTTTGCAATCACAATGACCTAATGAAAATGGCCAAACTTAGTATTATAATTGTAATTATGTCCCCCATTTTGTCGATTATACAACAAACGTCAATGCATATGCTAAGTTAGGGAAGTTTTTTCCATGTTTGTAGCAGTTCGACTGACGACTAGAATAATATAATTCTATTTATTTCTGGTAATCTGTAGACAATCATTATCTACAGCAAACTGTAACGCATCAACCTTGAGAGCACACTAAGGTAAATTTCTCTTGTGTTGTAGTGGCTCTAATTTTGCCCTTTACAAGTACAAATCTGTCTTAACACTAAACCATTACATAAGGCAAACACAGAGAGATCATCATCTCTGATTACCTTTAAACAAGGTTTGGCCTCATGAAAATTGTTCTTCTCACGGAAACTCAAAGAATAATGTTAATGAACAGCCCAGAATATATAAACTCATTTACACATCTTGTCAAAAATTATTTGTATGTACAGCAATTATTCCTTTCTACCCCTATCTTGTCTCAAACTGTATAAAAGAAGTGGAATAAAGGTAAACCCTTGACAAAAGCAGAAATATGTGTAATATTATAGCGTATGCCTGTTTGACCCATTTCTGTTTCTTGACAAATACATAATGTCATGTACTAGTATTAACTGTATTTAAGCTATTAGCTATGTTGTAGGGTAAGTGAATGTGCTTCACATAATTGATCTACTAATTTTATTTTTCGAAGGTTTATTTTTGAGGGGTTTCCCTGCTAAATTTTTCTCTTTTATTGTTTTTAATCTTTATTAATTGTGGTGAATAGGTTGATAACTAACCCTTGTTTTTACTAGCGTCCATCTTTATATACCAGATACCTGTATTGACTAAATTGCGTTCATGGGAGAAAACAAATTTGAATTGAATTCTCCAATCACTTAAACTCAGTATTAAACAGGTTTTACCCTGTATTTCTGAGGTGACAGCAATATGAGCCTGTTAGTATCTGCAACAGTGCTTAAGTTAAAGTTAAGAATATTTAAATTGTAATGACAATGTTTTTTTAATATATTTTTTTGTTGCAAGGGCATGAATAATTACAGTAGTGTAGTATTTAAGACATTTAACTTTTGCATTGTTGATTTCAGGTATTTCAAGAACCTACCAGATAAAGTTCTTACCTCTCCAACTGTGTCCCTCAAAGGAGATTTGTAAGCAAAAGTAAGAGCAAAAGCAACAAGAAGTTAAGGACAAGATGGATACAGCTGCTATTGTTCAAAGTGTCCAGTTCCAGGTTGTGCAACATATGAACAAGACAGAATTAGAAGAATTCCTGGAGAAAGACGACAGGGTTCAGTCTATGGTGGACGATCACAGTGTTGTAAGAGAAATTTTCAACTTTTTTGGGGTTTCATGGAGATTTGTTATTAATGAATGTTGCTGTATTGTGTTAACTTGTGTATGCTATAGAGTGCAGCTAGTTGTGTTTTTATTACTTTCATTAATTATAGAAAATAGAATTTGCTTTCCACCGGATAAGTTGTATGACAAATAAGTCGCATTCAATTGAAACATTTTGCGGTTGTAAGGGCAGGGATATGTGCAGATTTCTTCTAGTACCCTTAAAGTGCACGATTAATTTGTAATTAGCATAACTATAGGATAGCAGTGACAATTGTTATATTCTTATTCTTATGCAAATGGAACAAGGCCAGCCTGGCCAGGGACACCTGTTACAGAAGTGTGTTTATAATGCTATTCTTCAATGTTGATTTGAATATATGAATTTTTGTTGTGGGTGTTTTAATGTCTCTTAATAATATGAAAAACTGTAAATTGTGATCTACTATAATTAATTTGCTTAATGGGAATAGTATGCATTAGCTGCATTAGCCATGAAGCAGTTTGAGAAGACTACTTATTGTATTACTTCATATCTGATGCTGCATTACCCTCAATCATTCGATACTCTGTTGTGTCACCTGGCTTCAGTTTACCCACCTTCCCCCCTGCCTTGAAGAGGTTGGATGTCACCCCTATTCATGGTTCTTCTTTAAAAATTGATGCATTTCTTTCACTGGGAAAAAATTTTCATTTTTGGCAGGTGGTTGCAAAGAAAAAGGAGAAAGCAATGATAATTAGTGAATCTCAAAGCCTGTCAGCTTTTAATTTGTCCAACGAATCGAGCCTCTTGGAGAACAGACAAAAGCTTCTCAGTTTGCACGTCGAGAACAAGAACGCCAGAGAAAATTACGAGAGAAATAAAAGGAAGCTAGGTAAATATTCAAAATATTGCTGGAGCAGCCTTGATCAGCTATGTTCACTATTAATAATCGTCTAACTTTACTCATAACAATTTTTGTATCGATATGGATATATTAATAAATGTAAATATATATATTTATGTACGCCCACCTCTATGTCACAAAGCCCAAATACTGCCCTCTTCCTTCTCATTCTACCACTGAACAGCTAGACGTTTTATATCAAGGGAAGCGGGGGGGGGGGGTCAAAACTTGCAGATAATGGAAGTGGTTTTTTGTATGAAATGTTTTGACATGGGTGAAGTTGGGAATACACTCTTACACTCCCTACGTGCTCTACCCCTATCTCCCCCTTCCAACTGGGCTTTATTGTAACATGCATATTAACTAACACAGGACCTGCGTCATTAGCTTGAAGAAGGTAGTGAGTTGGTTAGGCTTATTTGTTCTGACATGTACAACAAATTTATCAGTCATCACTTTTCTGAAATTTTCCTGGAATGAGGGACCTGGGAAGGGGCGAAAGTTCCAGCAATAGGGAGTCATTTCGTCGAGTCAGTTGGATTTCCTCTCTTTTTCTTTGCAACAGATCAAATAGCCAGCAAATATTCATTGGCAGCTGCAAAGAAAATGTTAGAAACGAGTGCTACGAAGAAAGAGGAAGATTCTGAGGTAAGAAGGGTTAGAGTATAAATGTGTCATTCTTTTAGTTTTGGAGATGGAAAAGAAAAGACCCCTCCTCCAGTGGCCCGAAATGTCACCAGCTTGTTTCCGAACACATGCGACAAACTCAGGAACAGAATTTTCTCTCTGAACGAAACATTTATTAAGCTCTGTTTTGTAGACACAGAGGCTCGTCTGTGCTGTAAACACTGAACAGATATCATAGTCTGGCGGCATCAATGAAGACTGCAAATGAGCAAGTTTTAACAGACTTCATTACAGCTGCAGGTTTTAATAATAATAATAATAATAATAATGTGGATTTATACAGCGCACAAATCCGCCTTAAGTCAATAAGGCGCTCAAGGCGCAAGACGTTATATTACCCCTGGTCAATGATAACCTGTCCCAGAGACAATCCCTCCAGTCGGCAGCAGTTACAGTATATACTGCGCCCAATGACAAGTTACCTCACAGGTACCCATTTAACCCCTGGGTGGAGAGAGGCAAGTGAGATAAAGCATCTTGCCCATGGACACAACGTAATGAACTAGGCAGGAATCGAACCAGCAATCCTTGGATCACGAGTCCGACGCCTTAGCCAATTGGCCACCACGCTCTCTCTTTTATGTCCATAGCTTCTGTGGAGTATTATACATAACTTGTTAACCTTTTGTTAAAAGTCAGTATGTACTATGAACGTCTGTACAGTTGGATATATTAGGTTGCTCACACGAAATAAAAAAAAATTGTCGACCAATATTTGGTAAGGTAGGGCTGGATTATGCGATATGTATTTTGTGATTTCAGCTGTAAATTCGTTAGACAAATATTATTCTTAAACCGGAAGCGACTCGCTTTCCATGATAACGGTTTTAAATTTAGGGACATTGCATGATTTTACGATTCGGGGTAGGACACTTTTTTATCACCCAGCCAAAAAGGGTGTTTGGCAAGCCCAGGTTTTGCAATGTTATAATAATGGATTTTACAATATAGACACCGACCACTTATACATCTGTACAACTATTCTGTATCCAATCTCTGTCTCCTGAACTACACCGTGGGGGGGGGGGGGGGGGGGGGGGGGGGGGGGGGGGGGGGGGGGGGGGGGGGGGGGGGGGGGGGGGGGGGGGGGGGGGGGGGG
>JAIPMN010005868.1:1706-15094 GCA_020650975.1 Apostichopus californicus
TGCCCCCCCCCCCCACTTTATACCCCATCCCCACTTTCTACGCCAAGGGAAGTATATATGCTATAATGAGACTGTATACAACGATGGCTTAATGTGTACATGCATGTGTACAGTGTACACCGTTTTCCAATTGTCATTTCAGTTATGAAAAATACATGACAAACACTAAAAAGATTGTAGACATGGATTGGTGGGGTGTGTATAGATACATATTTTGTCTTGTTCTGTAACGTTTTGCCTCATTAACCCAAATTACTAAGTTACTACCAATTCCGCTGGTTGGTTATGGCTTTGTTTTATACAAGTAATACTCGAATATAAATCAAGTGGAAACTAAACACAAAATCAGTACATTTTGGACTTTTCTGACATTTTTATCAGAAGTATCGATCATTCAAGCTACCGAACACTAAACATTTTCATGAGAGTTTTATTATTGATAGATCATAGTGAATGTTAACCAAACTTGATCCCAATGGTGCAGATTATAGCCAGTTTGATAGTCTCAAGTTAATACCGTCTCAAGGTTTATCGGTTCCAGTTACCCATGAATTATTTTCTTCAAAATAATAAAAGTTGTTTTTGTCGTCTGCTTCATCTCTGAAGGACAAGGGTAATGGTAAGCCCCGGGGATGGACATCGAGTGACCAGAGACCCTGGACGAGGACTGAGGCGCTACCATATATGGTATTGATCGGTGACCGTCTGGGTCGGAATTTTCCATCTTAAGGACAACTCCCTGCATGACCTCGTTATAGTCCAGACGCTACATTTACTTGGGATGAAAATAAAAAAGTTTATATATGTTTTTGAAAGACCTCTTATATCCTCTCCTATATCATAATGTTCTCTAAATAACCATTCATGTCCGGGAAATGTAGGGAAAATTTTGCAAAAAAAATATAGATGCAAACAGGTTTCAACAAAGTTAATAGCAATTTCCTGGTTTATTGAAATATTGTATACGTACATTGTCCTTACTGATGGACATTTGGCGGAGCGCAATGTCTAACGGGCCATAAATTGTTAATCAGTCGGTATACAAAACCTCCTTTGATCTGTAGATAAATCTAGTTCATCGATTAAACGACCATCGACTGCTGATGAATCTAGATTTGTCACAAACAAACCGGCCCCGGGAAAGTAAACTATCGTCAAATAACCGTGAGTCAACCAATAAACAAGCGGGTTTATCAGTTGATCACACTAGTGTTTCTGTATTTTGCACTGTATCTTGATTATCGTACGGAGCACTTTACCTAAAGCAGCATGCGATTTCATTTCATTTACCCGAATCTAACATGCATAGTGTTCAACTAAAGAGCCGGAGGGCCTAGTAATATTTGTAACCTCCGGACCGTAGATAATGTATTGAAAAGCTTCAAAACAGATATCGCAAATAATAACAGATTATAAGAGATTCCCAGACTTTGTTGTGTTGAGTTAAGACGTAACATGTACTCGTCATGTACAGAAATATATAACTTGGTTATGCGTTCTTTAGCGAAGCCGGTGTCCCTATTCCGTTCGAGGAGTCGGGCCGTGGGGGGGGGGGGGGTGGAGAACGTAGAGGAAGGAACGAGAGGGGGTACAGCGGGGTACATGGGCTCGCTCGTCCATCTCAATCGACAACATCTGTCTACACAAGATGGTGGCATGTCAGCGGTGGACACCCAACCTCTCTTGTTAAAAATTCTCTGAATCCCTCATCTTGAATTAGAATTAAACTATTTTGTTCATGAACCCTTTTCATTGTTACAAAGTTTTGTTGTGCTTGTAAAAAAAATGTGCTTGTAACAAATGTTGTAATGGCATACGCTTGTTGATATACAATCATATACTGAACATACTTAAAAATAGGCCTAGTGGAATATTGAACTGATACAAGAAGTTTTGACGTGGCGATCTCGTCCTACCCCCTCACCACCCCCCCCCCCCCTCCCCAAGTGACCGTACATGTCCCACTGCCGTTCACAGTTGGGCACCGATTTTGCATCGATTTTTCGAGTACTACTGTACCTCATTGAAATTAGTAGTGTTGAAATTGAACCCTGCGTGAAAAAAAAAATGGTGTGAACAGTTTTGGTGACAATGATCCCGGAAGAAAGGTGACGATACTGAATATCAAAAAGTTACACGATTACATTATTACTGATCAAGAGCAAAACTCACATATTTGCTGGCCACTGCGTAGCTACAATTGGGGATGGCGCTAGGTAAGAAAACATATACCAACCCAACAGCAGATAGGTGACCCTACTTTCTTACTACACTCACGTTTCTTTTGCCAGTTTTTCACTGAGGTGAGATATTTTTAATGAGAAGTTTCCTATAGCAGAACCTTCGTTCAAATTAGGTGATTTTGATAAGTCCAACCTACCAATTGGGATAGTTTAACTTTAGGCTATGTAGTGATTTATCATAGGCCATAGTATTACGTTTTAGTATAACACTTGTAAAGTTGTAGTATAGGCTATAGGTTATGCTTACAGTAGGCGTTATATTCTCACAAGTACGCAGATTAGCTTGTGTACACGATACTTTGTTAACTCCATTGAACATCATGGTATCAGTTCTGCGAACGCACATTGCTTCGATATCCCCCAGTATCCCCGGTTGAAAAAAATGCTTTTTGCAAGGGTGGAAGCATTTTTTTTCTGGTGGGAAATACCAGAAGCTTAAGTGAATGTTAAGGAAATGTTTATTTTGCTTATTTTCGAGAATTTGTTCAAACTACAGTATCATATTTGGTTTCTCCCAAAACAAAATGGCACCCATTGTTCATGACGTTATTAATGACTGAGATTTTTGATATTATCACAATATTTAGGCCTAACCTATGCCATACGAGAATTTAGTAGCCAACAGTGTTAGTAATGTACTGATGGTAGCCGTACAGGTCGGCATAGGCCCTCAGCTAGCATTTATTGAGGAAAGTTATATTCACATGGAAGGTTCTTCCTGTTCTAGGCCATGCTGGCTATGTGGTTGTGATGCGTAAACAATACACAAGAGAATTCTGTAAAGTAGGCCTAAAATTCATTGAAAAAAAGGCCTGGGTCTAAATGGAGTTTCCTTTATGGCTACTCAGTGTGCAGCTGACTATGAAGGGAATCTTGTTTTAGTTGTGAGGTATTCTGCAACTGTGTTTTATAAATACAGTGTCTGTATGTATGGAAATTTGTGCAGTATCGCGTTTGTCTTCCCCCTAAATAAAATTGAGTCCATTGCTCGGGACATAAGTAGGACCGACTTTGAGAATGTATCTTGCCAAAAGTGTGGTAGTTACCTGAGACTTGTAACTCTATATTTTGATGTTATTGTGCCTTTTTGCAGAAGAAACTGATCAATTAACAATGGCTGTGATCCAGAAAGGCTTCTTGATACTCATAGTCTTGTCATTCACTGCTGTGTGTATTGCCAATCGCCATGGAGCAGAAGTTGATGACAACGAATTTGCCGAGTTTGAAGATTTGGGGGATGAAGATGAATTTGAAGATGGTACTGTCGAGCTGGAGGGAGAAGAGGATCACTTTTTCGACGATGATGAGTTTGTAGATGACGGAGAAGAGGAAGAGGATGAGGAACTGGAAGATGAATTTGAAGAGGAAGATGGAGAAGAAGATGTTGCAATAGAGGTTTTGTACTGGTGATATTTACTTTGATTAAAAAAGTGGTATTGTGTCTTTATTTAAATATGTTATTATTTTGCATTACCATTTCAATAGTATACAGTAGCACTGTTTACTTACAGCAAACATTGTATTCGAAGGTATGACAATGACGCACCTGATTTGATGAATTTTTTAAATCTGGTTTGTGGCAAGAGTTTTTCTAAATCTGGCCAGATTTTTGTCTAAATCTGGCCAGATTTACCAGTGACTTACAATCCATCATCAATGTAATTTAATATTTGTTTCTTAATGTGTTATTTCTTCATCAAAACATGTTGGGAAACTCTTTGAGCCCCCAATGGCAAATAAAAATATGCCTGCCTATAAGTCTAACCTGTACTTGTTTATATTTCTGCAAGTCAAATGTTGTGATAAAGTCTATTTTATTTTTCAACATATAAAAACTTCAACATTGCAAACAACGTTTTGGTAAAATTTATTCCAGAGCTTCTGTACTCTCCTAATGAAATAAATTAATATCAAGAAAGTTGATAGCATTTGTCAAGAAAAAGGAGCAAGTTACAAAAATTGTTGGTATCATAGTGCCTCAAGAGTTTGAAATGCTAGATATAGACCTTTCCAAATTTTTGTTGTCACTTCAAGGGTCTGGAGACTTCCTCATTGTGACTGTATTTTGTATCTATTTTCCAGCTGTGATTTGCAGAGTTTGTGGTATCAAAGTTCATGTACTTCACTGTAAGCAGGTGTTACACAAATATGTCTTGTTGGTTAGTTACTGTACGCCCTAGAATGCCAGACTATATGTAGTGGAGTTTTACACTGTAGCCTTTAAACAATACGATTCTAATAATTGTTATTTCCTTGTGCATTCAAAGATGATCTCTTCATTGTACATCAATCCCCTGCTGAATAATGTGAATAGAAAGTAAAGAGTATGTAGACCCTCCATGCACCGTTCTCAGCACCCCCAACCCCCTCACCTCCAAAACGAAAAAGTAGAAATAATATTATTTGGATTAAGTTAATTTCCAAAATCCAGTAAATCCAACTGGAATTCTGTCCAGATTTGAATTGCCAAATTCATTGCATCCCCAAGAAAGAATAACTAATGTGTTTCCAGTGGTACTTTGGATCCTGCAATGTTTTGGCTTGCATTTGTAGAAAGAAGACAAAATACATGTTGGCTTTTGAGTTAATGTGGTTGTTGCTATAATTTATACTTTCTTTTTTTGTGGAAAATGAAATACCTGATTATGTTCACTTTGAACAATGCATTTGAACAATGCATTTCTTTCTGTCATGCAACCCCCTCCCCACCCTCATCTCTGATCATAGTTTACACGTACACCATGGGAAAGTGAGCGTCTACTAAGTATTCTGTGTGTGAAGTTTCTTCCTCCCCCTGATCCCTTCACCAAAATTAGCATCTATGCTTCTTAAATATCTGTTTTTTAAATATTTCCTTTGATTCTTTCAGGATGAAGATGAGTTTGAACACTTCAAAGACAATGAGGAATTTGAGAACTTTGAAGGAGAGAAACCATCACGAGTGAAAGGAGCTGTTCCAGACCTTGAAATAGCAAACGTAAGTATTTCATATTTGAAAATACCAATACAATTTTTTTGCTAGATTGTGATTAAAAAAAGTGACCTCCTGTGCGCTCAGTTGGGGCAAGATGTAGGAGGGGTGCATGGGGTGAATTTGCCTCACATGCATCATACTTTCCCCCCAGGTGCTCCCCTCACCTCCAAATTTCGCAGATTTGGGCTAACATAATGCTACACCTTCGCTTCTTTGACCCCCCCCCCCAACAGGGGCTTTGAACTACATTCCAATGAAACTGAGTTCCTCTCTGGAAGGTATTTCTGTGTTTATATTAAAAATAGCTGTCTGGAAGCACTGCAGCTTCCAGGCTTGGAACTCCTTCCACAGACATGAAGGTACAATCCTGGTTTAATATATGACATTAAAAGAATAGTTCATGGTTTTCAAATTTAATTCTAGAATGAAGGGAATATTAATATACCACTTGACACACCAAGTCTTAGATCAATTGCATTACCATGTCATGAGAAATGTAATATTGAATAGCTCTCATAATTGCCAGCATTTTAACAAGTAGGAACAAGGATATGACCTCATTCTCGCACTTGGTGCAGATTATGTAAATTAGTTAGCGCATGTACTATTCAAACAAGATTGGATCCTGTTTGATATAAATTATACCAGAGCGATCATAGGCTATCACATGACACAAACCAAATAATACATGTAGTAATTGATATCACTCACTTTGTTGAAGAAGCTTAGTCTATCAGTACTTTAGGCTACATTTTTCATATTCGAAAGTGCGCTGTAAATATTTTAAAGTGCTTCAACTCATCAACTTGGAAATTGACCGAATGCTTTCGAAATTGACATTGTTTGCCAACTGATGACAACTACTGTAGAGCCGTTACTAGCATAGTAATAGCGTTGGTACCAGTTCCACTAATACAACTGTAACTCGATCCATTGCAGAATGCCTGCCATTCTCAAAATGGTTCTCATAGACGACCCTAATTCTGTTAAATTTGTTGGTTCCTTTAGCTTGGAGCCATGCTTTACATCTACTTGGTTACTTCTGTGGGTCAGAAATTGCCTCTTCTCATACTTTGAAGGCCTATGAGTACAACCAAATGCTGGCATATCAGCATTTTCAAAGTAGCGAAAGCGTGGATGCAGCGTATACTCAGCCTGTCAGCCATGTTTCCAAAATAAAGTGAACGGATGACGGCACACACGAAGAGTTATGAATAATTCATGAGAAGGTTTGCAACGTATCCGTCGTTTGAGACTGGTAACGAATTTGCAATCAATTTGCAATCGTTACTTAAAAATATGGATTCTTAGTTTACCATTGTGGCAGTGGCAGAGCTAGGGGTATTGGTCAGGGGGGGCGAGAATGGTCTGTAGGGGCACTTTCGACACTATCTAAGTGGAGCGCCACCATTGGTTGGCGCGGAGCGTACATAAATTTTTTGAGTAAAGATACACTCTAGATCGCCGGAAATGACCCTTTCCAGGCCTTGCTAATTTGCAGATAAACGAAGAATAAATAGGTGTTATCGCCATTTTGTCAGAAAATTACACCAACAAAATGTGACAAATGTCAATAGGTAGATGAGAGCGCAATAAAAAAGTCAATAATCGCAAATAAGTAAAAAGTGGTAAAAAGCTGAAAAGGGCGCCAGCAGTCCATTTGAGTCCGTCAGGGGGGGCATCCGCCCCCCCTGACTGTATGGACGCTCCGCTACTGCAGTGTGGCATTATTATATTATTTTGGATGCTCACAACAGTTTCTCTAACGATGTGGGTTATTCTTGTAAGATTTTGATTTTGACTTCAGTAATGATTGGAGTAATTATTTACTAAATCTGTTTTCTTAATCTTAACAGGTTCCTGTCAATTTCAGTAATAATTGGAATAGTTACTACCTTGAGATTATGATGCTTGCTGGTATTGCTGCCTACATCCTAAACTATGTCAGCGGTAAAAGTAAGAACCAAAAACTTGCAACAGCTTGGTAAGTACTAAAAGTGACAATTTTATTTATACAATAAAATGTTCTGTTTTTTTTTAATGCCATTTTGGTTCCTTGCTGGAAGCAAAGGAACCTATGCAGTCAGATTGGCGTGTGTATGAGTGTGCGTGCGTGCGTCTAAGATAATTCAACAACAGATGATGGATATAGTCATACGTACTATGTAGATTTTTTATAGTGGGAATGTGTGCCCTATTGTTTTTGTCACGAACATATGAATGTTAATGAGTTATAGGGTCAAACGTAAAAATCTTTACATTTTAGGATTGCAGCCAAACTTGGTACACAGTTGCTGGTTAATAGCTGGTACATGTTGGCCATCTAAACCTCAAAATTTCTTGGCCTGTCATTGGGCCGAGTGGGCCCAAATTGTAGTTCCACCTCAATTGCTTTGGACACATTCTTTGGGCCTGAATTTGTGGGACCCTATATATTTGGGCCCACATTTTTTGGGGGTTAATTTTATGAGGGCAAATATAATTTTGAACCACTTTGTCTGGGTCAAATGCTTTGGAGAAAAATTTACGTGCAAAATTTTATCGGGTCCAATTTTTTTGGGAGGGACCAAAACTTTAAAATTGCAATAACTCCACAACCTTGAATCAGATTATATCTAAACTTAGAATACATTTGTTGATTAAAAGCTGGTAAATGTGGGCATAAATATTATGGTATTGGGTGATGAAATACAACACTATAATATTCCGCTTAGCAGGAACCATAGTGCTTGTTGGGCTCTTGCCTTCACACAATTTAAGCTTAGCATTTGTCAGATAAGAAACATTTCTGCGAGGAACTTTGTGGAGTGGTGATTTTGCTGTGATCTTCGGTGTCATGTACTTGCAGCTGTAATAGCAATAGGACTGTATACAGACTATTGTTTGGTTGTCCTAGTTTAATGTGCACTGACTCACTGTCAGTCCTGTCCCTGAAGTTCAACTTAAATCATAACTAAAATTTCTGTGGCTTAAGATGAAGAAAAGCATGCTGTTTTTATACTAGTGCAGGTGTTTTCCCTTGCAAATTATGCTGGTAGGGTTACTAAGTTAGGTAAACAGTAAGTTACAACAATGAAAACAGAGAGGGTAGAAACACCTCGCCGCATCTCGTCCAAAATAACACGGATCCATCGTGATAGTAGAATTTATTTTAGGTGTCCGGTTTAGATTTTACTTCAGCTGCAAATTGAGAAAAATTCTGTACCATCGATACCTTCTTGAATAGTCCAGTCGAATGAAGATGTTTTCGCCTTAAAGCTAAAAGAGCGAATCGAACTCTGCTGTCAAAGAGGGAAATCGTGCATTGAACAGAAGAGTGGGAACTTTGATTATTTTTACCAAATTAGTAATGGACCATGTGAGCATTGCTCTGTTGTAAGTGACAGAGAGATTATAGATGTCCTTAAACAATTTCCATCACCACAACAACCATCAAGGTGACTTAAAGGACATTTCAACACTTTCATGGAGGCATTTAGAGCCCCACGAGACCCGACTGATGCCTGGATGCCTGGTGTGATGGAGTACAATATTGCTTCAATTACATGTTCACTTCTAAAGCCAACAGGGATACACACAAAAAAGTCTTTCAGCCATCACTATTTGTACAATTACCAGTTAAAATAAAAATACTAAAATGTTTACTCTCTGTTGTTTTTAAGTAAGAACTCTGATATTTATATTTTGTCATTGAGAAAGAATGAATTGTTTTCATCTTATGACTGGAAATCTTCTAAGGATGTCTCATTTTCAGTTGTCATTTCTGACTTGTTGGAATGTTGTTCTTCTTTCTCTCATGGACATTTTTTTCTTCCCATACTCAAAATATGCATAACAAAGGCTGTATTTATGTCTTGAAATCCCTTGGCACCCTGGGTTTATCGAATGAATAATGAGTGCGATCCTACCTGTAGTAGAAACATAACAATATTTTACATATCTTGCGGAATTGATGAAGTCTTGTATGAATTTATAAATGTTAGAGGGACCTAACAAATGATCCCAAGCAGGAACTTTCTTCAGAAGCAAACTGAAACAAAGACATAAAAACAATAGGCTAAATAGACAATAGACAAAGAATGGACAGAGATGTTAATAGCAACATCGAACAATGAAAGATTGGAACATTTCAGAACAATTTGGGAAGGAGATAAAAGAAACAAGGTGAAGAAGGGGCTGCTGGAGACAAAAAGGATAGAGGGAAGGGGCTGGTGGAGACAAAAAAGCTAGAGGGTAGGGCCTGTTGGAGACAAAAAGGCTAGAGGGAATTATAAACGAATGCGACGGAGGTGTATAATAAAGCCGAGTTTGAAAAGGAAAAGTTATCCATATTGGAAAGTCAGGCTCTCTTACGTTTATCTCAATACCTATGTAGGCGTTTTGCAGAAGACGAGCAGTTCGTTAAGTGAAACAAAATCTCACTTTGAATTGAAGTCTGTGTAGTTAAGTTACAGAAGTGAAGCAAAGGAACTGTAATAAGTAAATAACAAGGTCATTGACTTGTGTCATATTTCAACTAAACCTTACGTTACTCTTTGTTTACTATTTCTGTTCAGTTTTGATGTATCTGTTATTAGTTTCTGTATATCTCCAATGTTTTCTATAACTATAAGTACACTAGGGATCTATTTCGTGACTTCTCGTTTCCTCGTTCCCTTAGGTATAACTGCCACAGAGAGCTGTTGGAAGCAAATTTTGCTCTTGTAGGTGAGTTCTACACATTCACATCGAATAGATTTTTTTTTCAGGAAACATTAAAACCAATACTACATCAAAGCATATATGAATCTCATTTACACGTTAATAGAAAATGGAATCCCAAAATTACCCAAAGTCCTGAAAACTTAAGACATTACAAATATGGTTGTGATTTAACAGATTCAAATTATTGCAAAGGCCTGTTTTACTGCGTCCTGTTTCTAAAACACACTTCCCAGGCAGTGAAGTGCAAAAATATTTCAAATCATTTACCTACGAAATTGTTGTGATAATAATAACAAAAATAATGATAATATATAGAGAAGTTAGGTAATGTAAAATTGACCTAACTGAAGAGAATTACCAGTGTTAAAAAAGCCAACAAACTAAAAGGAGTGAGAGGCTCACTTGCTTTTCTTCAAGGGATTGTACAAGAATACGTTCCAAGATTTCTGTATAAGATTATTTATTAAGGAACAGAAATGATTCCTTTGCATTTCTTCTCTTTGTCATCTTTTCAACTTTCTGATCTCAAGTGTGTTATTCTTGTCTGTCAACAGGTGACGATGGAACCCAGGTTGAAAATCCTAGCACTGTTCAATTACTGAAGGAAAGTGAGAACCTCTATTGTCTCTGGTGTTCAGGGAGGGCATTCTGCGAAGGTATGCTGGTAGAACTGAAGGTAAGTACTAATATTGGCTAATGAGGAATGCCCCTAATGCTTTAGTGTGTCCCCCTAAGGCATTAGTGTATCCCCCTAAGGCTTTAGTGTGTCCCCTTAAGGCTTTAGTGTGTCCCCCCTAAGGCTCTAGTGTCCCCCTAAGGCTTAAGTGTTCCCCCAGGGCTTTAGTGTGTCCCCCTAAGGCTTTAGTTTGTCCCCTGAAGGTTTAAGTGTGTCCTCCTAAGGCTTTAGTGTCCCCAAAGGCTTAAGTGTTCCCCTAGGGCTTTAGTGTGTCCCCCTAAGGCTTTTGTGTGTCCCCTTAAGGCTTTTGTGTGTCCCCTAAGGCTTTTGTGTGTCCCCCTAAGGCTTTAGTTGGTGTGTCCCCATAAGGCTTAAGTGTGTGCCTCTAAGGCTTTAGTGTGTCCCCATAAGCCTTTAGTGTGTCCCCTAGGGCTTTAGTGTGTCCCCCTTAGGCTTTAGTGCATCCAAAGTCAGTGCAAAATGCACAGTAAAGAATGAGTTGTTATTGGCCGTGAAAATTATAGCACTTGTGGAAGGTACCAACCAAAGCATATCCTATCATCGGTCAACATGGAAGGATGGTGATGTTTTGCAAGTTATGTCAATGATATGGAAGATGTGCACTGATATGTGCTGATGTAGACATGTGTGTTGTCCACATCAAGCGACATATACACACAATCTTCATTTAGGTTTTTACCAGTTGACAACTTTTTATGAAACTTATAAAGGTGAACCTTTTGTCTTTCATGTGGAATATCAACCAGCACCAAAATATGAACATGTATATTTGTACATGGTGTAAATTAATCTGTTTAAATGTAGTTGGTGTGAACGTGTATGTGACACATTACAGCGACACCATATTTACATGGTGTAAACCAATCTGCTTAAATGTGTTCGGTGTCATTATGTACATGGCACAGTAGAGAAACACCATATTTACATGGTGTAAACTAATCTGTTTCAATGTGTTCTGTTTGAATTTGATTGGTGCTGTCATGTACATGACAGTAGAGAAACACCATATTTATTTGGTGTAAACTAATCTGCTTAAATGTGTACGGTGTCATCATGCACTTTACACTGTACATCGACACCATATTTGTATGGTGTAAACCTATCTGTTGAAATGTGTTCTGTTTGAATTTGATTGGTGTTGTCATGTACGTGACAAGGTACAGCGACACCATATTTATATGGTGTAAACTAATCTGTTTAAAGTATTTGGTGTCATCATGTATTTGACTCATTGCAGCGACACCATATTTATATGGTGTAAACCAATCTGCTTAAATGTGTTTGGTATCATCATGTACATGGCACAATAGAGAAACAACATATTTATTTGGTGTAAACTAATCTGCTTACATGTGTCATCATGCACTTGACACCGTACAGCGACACCATATTTGTATATATTTGTTAACTAATCTGTTTCAATGATTGAATTTGATTGGTGCTGTCATGTACATGACACGGTACAGTGACACCTTAATTTAAGTCTTATACATGTCAGTCTATGAACATCTCCTTAGATCATGGACAAAACTGAAGAACATTATAATAATAATAATAATAATAATAATAATAATAATAATAATAATAATAATAATAATAATAATAATAATAATAATAATAATAGTAATAGTAATAGTAATAGTAATAGTAATAGTAATAGTAATAATAGTAATAATAGTAATAATAGTAATAGTAATAATAATAATAATAATAATAATAATAACTAAGATTTATAATGCACTAATTATAAATTATATAGTTGTCAAAAGTGCTGTACATATAAAGTTTGAATAGAAAGAAAAGCAAAAACAATAATGCAACAATGAAAAATAATTGTAGTTGGTGAGCAGTTTAGAGTTTTATGTTATAGTAGATTGTACAATGCTATTTACTATTACCTATTAACTTGTACGAGAAAATCAAAGAATGGGGTTTTTGTTGTTTCCTCTTGTTATTACAAAGTCTTTAATGTTTCTTTCTTTAGTTCCTGAAGAGGCAAGATCTTGTCAGTGTGCTCGCCAAGGTGATGAAACCAGGATCAGACCAATTGGTGAGACGCTATCACGTTATGTTCTGAAAGAAGCAGACAAGTTTGTCATTGCTGTGATTAGTTTAATGCTTGGTGCATGAATGACCAATGACATTATGCAATGTCAAATCTGTTTCCTTGCTAAAATTAATCTATCTAATAGTGACGCCATGTTTGTGTGCGTGTGTGTTAGACAGGGCTCAAAATAATTTTTTGGTGACGAGGGCTCTTTTCAGCACAAGCAGATTTTTTACGAGGGCTGTTTTACTAATGACGGGGGCTCTTTTTGGTGTTGCGAGGGCTGTTTCTCCTGTATAAATTGTAGCTACAAATTGATTAAATTTTACAACATTTTATCGGTAAAAATTAGTGTTTGCACGGGTTACCCGGGTACCCGCCCGACGCGATACTACCCAGTTCCTAATTTATTACCCGAATCATACGCAAAGTGTGATTTTTTTAATTTTGGTGTTTTTGGCAAACCGACAGTTAGGCAGATTTCCCATTGACTTAGTGTGGTGTTAGGCTACCATGTAGTCGAAGATAACAGCAATAACGAAGGGACCCTCCTGACGCGATACTACCCGGTTCCTAATTTATTAGCTGAATCCTACGCAACGTGTGATTTAAAAAAAAACAAATTTGCAAACCGAAAGTTTGGCAGATTTTCCATTGACTTAGTGTCGTGTTAAGCTACCATGTGGTCGAAGATAACAGCAATAACGAAGGTATCCGCCTGAC
>JAIPMN010005870.1:0-27403 GCA_020650975.1 Apostichopus californicus
TGTTCCTCAAGGTGTCTACATTCATGTAACCTATTTCAATAACCTAAAGGAGAGAATAAATCATAAACCAAAATAATGGTAAGAGTTACAGCCACAATCACTAGAAATTGTACCTGCAATGTGAGATCCTATCATCTAGGAAAGATGCAGTGTTCATGTCGTAAATAAGTTTGTCTGTGAGTGCTACATGCAAGACACAAACAACTTTCTTAATCTACTGATATCCCTTAATTAATACAACAATAGGCGCTATGGAATAGTGTAACCATTGACTCCCACCATCATGCAACACTATGACATAAATAGAAAATAAACAGTAATCACAGGTAGGTAAAACAGCAGGAAAAACTGAGGGATTAGAACAGTGATCAAAATTGTTTTCACACTAAACTAGCCGATTCACAAGCCAGTGCCATAGGTTTGTGCTCTTAAAGACTATATACAGGGAATAAGTTAGATGTTCAAATTTTGCATAGCATTTACAAAGGCTGTGACTGTTGTTCTCTCTCGTTAAAGGGTGTGAAGACTCGTGCACAAAGAAAGTGTTAGACACCACCATCGATCCCAGAAAATACACACACAGCTTGCTACCATCGGTAATTAGACACTAGTGTACAGTCCATACATACAGCTACGGTCAATACCCACAACACGGTGTACATAGCAACGTGGACATCTCAGGTCTAGATAAAAGATAACAAGGTATCACGTTTCAATGCCTTTAAGGTTCCTGTGCAGAAAACTGCTGTACATATTTACACAGTTTGTATTTATACCAACGTTTCTATTTTGCATAGCAATTTGCGATGGGTATTGGATATTTCATTCCCAGCCCTCTACTTTCTTCCTCGATGACACACATTAATGTCCAGTGTGGTAAATAAATTTCCTTCTTCACTTATGGGCCATTGTATGTGAATTAACTGTATACATGCTTGAAAAAAAACAATACACAGTGATCCCCACAGTCTGAGGTCGAAGAATTAATTGAACTTCTGCTGTTGAGTCTGTCATTGAACATATGACATACATATTCAAATTTTATTTTGTGTTGCAAACAATTTCACATTCCAATTTGATATATAGGTTGGGAATGGTTGTCTTGTGAAACTTCATATTTTGCATATATGTGTATAAGAAAAGCTTGAAATTAGATCACTCATACCAGAACGACAGCCAAAATATTTGTTACTTCGTCTTGCAGTGAAGACAGGAAGGGGAGATTATGTTAGGACTTGCAACCCTTGGTATTCAACCTACCTGTTACATTTCAAGATGGTCTAGAAAGTAGCTTCCACATTAGTGTATGGGGAAATGTGCTGCTCCCAGAATTTTGACTCGTCAGTTAAAAGGTTTACAGAACAATCCATTGGTCAAAGAACTACTACTGCAGTCGGCACACTCACCCCCACCCCCTCCCCCCCACCCCTAGTCCATAACAAAAATAGATTGAAACATTCTGCAAAAACTATGGCAGTTGCGATTATCTGTACTTGGCCTTCATTAAGCTTACAGTGGTAGAGAACTAATGCAATGGCAATTATATTATTGCAAATATTCCTCTGCTACAGTTTTCTAGAACTATTCCTACATGTAAAACCAATTGCCTCCTTCCTATACTGAAATAGTAACACTGTTTAGTTTTGTCACTGCCTTTTTTTTCTCAAACAATTCCCGGCAGGAGTGCCTTACTCGGCAAGTAGGTCAACTAAGGTAAAAAAAAAATGACACTCTGAATTGTGTAAATTTAACACCCATCAAGCACAGTGCAGGGATGTGCTCACACTGGGCTGCACCCAGCAGTTCTGAATGCCGCCCAGCACAAACAGTATTTTAAACATTTCCGTCTGGCACTATTTTGGAGATAATTTAACAAATTTTACCATAACCAAAATTTGGGAGAACACATGGCACAGAATAGGAAAAATAGCACCACCTAAGCATACTTCATGTTCAAAATGTGTCCAGTGGGGAGGGGGTACCCCACCCATGAGATCCCTCTCCCAGGGTATGGATCACACTACCGCACAATCTGCCTGGCACTCAAATATTCCTGAGCAATCCCTGACAGTAAATTTAACACCCATCAAGCACAGTGTATTGGTATATTTAACACCTATTAAGCACAGTGTATTGGTATATTTAACACCCATCGAGCACAGTGTATTGGTAAATTTAACACCCATCAAGCACAGTGTATTGGTATATTTAACACCCATCAAGCACAGTGTATTGGTATATTTAACACCCATCCAGCACAGTGTATTGGTATATTTAACACCCATCAAGCACAGTGTATTGGTATATTTAACACCCATCAAGCACAGTGTAATTGGTATAATTCTTCTCACCTTGTCACCTTTCTTGTAGGTCCACATGACATTCATTTCCTTCATACTAGTGTAAGAGAATGTCTTGTCCTTACAATCTGAATCATCAAACTCAGGATAAGTAGTAAATAAGGATGTCGCTGAGATACTCCTACCGTAAGACCTAACTTGATGAATATGACCTGAAGAAAATATCAACAAAATTCATGGTAACTAAGATATTACATGACACAGATACACACATCTATACAGTAAAGTTTATGAAGTTGAAGGTTTACAGTCTTGTACAAGGACAAAGCACTATCACACGATTCTACAACTTAACCCTGGTCATTGGTAACTTGCCACACCCACACACCAAAGTGTGCACAATTCAATCAATCTCTCCTGGGGCACCACAGTGCACCACATCCACGTGTCCTAATGGGAAACTAAAATAAGAAATGGTGGAAATGCAACATCTTAAATGATGTAACATTTCATTTCATGATGATCTGCCAACAAGCATAAAACAGACAACAGCCCTACAGCTGACCCCAATCCCACATAATTTGACCTCTTTTTTCTTGGTATTGCTTTCAATTTTTGTTGTTGAGTGAAACGATAGTTAATGCAAACTTTTAAAAGCTTCAGTTTTAGGAAATGTTACATAGCAACACTGCCAATTTAATGTGTGACTTTAATTAGACTTTTATTACACTTGTAGGCACGGTAGTAGAATACCATGACATTATATAAGAACCTACAAATTAATCAAACAACAACTACAAGCCAAAACGTCACAGCTTGGTATGAATAAATGTTTAGCTTCAGATAGGCAGCCTTGCCACCACCACTAGCCATTGACTGCAGTGCCAAACGACATGTTTCTTGTGGATATTAATCAACTGGCAAGCTACTATGAAGTTATCTGAGGTCTGCATAACTTTCTGGAATTTTAAATGTAAGTTTGGTCCAAGCCTTAATTGTTTCAATGTATTTGCTTCATGAAGTTAAACACACAAGTTTGATATATAGGCTCTTATCCTTCCTTGAACCTAAAACTTTATATTTTTATAAAAAGACTTGGCTCAACTTTGTCCTTCCTGCAACCACCCCCCCCCCTCTGTCCCCTCCATCACCATATGGCCCACCCTCCACTTAGAGTATCAACTGATTTACTAATAAAGGCCAATCATTCCAGGACTAAAAGAAACAGGTAGCCTGAAAAGATTTAGCCATTGTTGAAATCTGCTTCTTTAGGGAATATCCCTTCTGAATATTTTGTTCATTAAGACTTTCATTATAGTGACATGTTCTTTGTCAGTTTTCTCAAATGTGACACAGAACAACAAACCATGTATAATATAGATATATATGTATATACCCTCCATAAATATAGTGTTAATATAGATTTATACATGCCAATGAAGTCTACAATCCATTATTGCAAAAATATCACGTTTTCTTGAATAACTACTAGCCCCGGCCTTACCCGCCAATCAGAGCTACAAAGAACTTAATGGATAGACAGGGTTTGTGGCTATGTGTACATATTTTAATCTTAGTAAATAAACTATTACAGTCAGCATGCAACTCAATAATTTTTTTTTTCATAGTTCATATCTAGTAACATTGAAGAACTACTATTTCTCAATTACTAAGCAAAACAGAGAGAAATAATAATTGATACATTATGGTATCACTCTGCAGCATTTGATGACCATGCTGGTAACTTAAGTACTTGGCAATTAGGCTTAATTACTCACCTGCAGGTATATAGATGCAGTCACCAGGTCTTAACGTAGCCCAGGTCCATTTGGCTTTTGCAACTTCTCCATGCTGGAACATATTTATCATATCAACATCGACCTTAGAGTAACCAGATCCAGTGTTAGGATCCTACCAAAAGGAACATTCAACCACAAAATTAAAATACATCAACCTTGGCACGGTTTGCAAGCTATAAGGTTGCTGTGTGGAAAATATGCTTAACTAATCTACAGATTGCCATTAAATTATCATTTTAAGAACATTATGAAATATTACGTAAGCCTTGAAAGGCAAGAATCAGTCAACAGTTATTTACAAAAATCTTTTTAAGAGCCTTCATTTCACAACACCAAGGATGAAGGACACAAAATCAACTGCTAATTGCAACTTCAGTTACCTCTTAAAATTGCTTTCTTTCAAGAAATGTCAATATCCCCTTGCATTTTTTAGCTATTCTTACTTCCAGTGGCTCGTACTATCTGTAATACTAGCATCGCTAGAGGCAGCAGGCCAGCATGTAGGTCAACATGATCACCATAATGGGTTGTGGAGTGTTAGCTCAGTGGTTAACGCCGGTGCCTTTCAATCATAAGGTCCCCGGTTCGAGTCACTCCCAGATTAAATTATGTCGTCCAGTTACAGAGTTGTTGACAATTAACAATTCATAATCATGGACGTTAAATATGAATGTAAGAGACTGACTTCGGTCAGCTTGCGGCTTTGATAAGCCAATGAGGCTTCTTCGCGAGTTCCTACTTGCAGGAGGATCTAGTATACATACATAATAAACCCAGCTGTATACTCTCCCATTTATGGTTCCTGGGGAAAAATTCCCAAAAGAAGTATTGTGGTACCTTTTTGCCCACCCACTGTGTGTAAACAAGCACGGTTGTGGTTCTTCACAATGTTTGAGCACACAGTTATTGAAAGTATTTCGAGCAGGTGCTGTGAACAGAGTACAGTTTGTTGACCTCTTAACAAAATAGCTACTTTGTAGTGTTGTTGAGTGGGGTCCTTGGATTAATGGCGGGCCTTCACCTATCTCAATATTTGAGAAAGCGGCCACAAGCTGCATGGGTAGACTCTCGTACGACCGATAGGTAAATTTAACATGGTTTTTATGGGAATTAACAGAAATGGATGCTACAATTACATGGCTTCAATGTAGACTCTCTGAACATTTGTTGAGAAGAGAAGGCTTGATACAAGTCGGAGTGCATCCATTATCACCGCATGACTTTCTTGTTGGCTAATTCCTAATGCTGAGTTTACTATATATATTAAACTTAGCTGTTAATATTCGTCTCAATGTATTTAGATCCTCCATCAAGCAGGAACTCGCGAAGAAGCCTCATTGGCTTATCAAAGCCGCAAGCTGACTGAAGTCAGTCTCTTACATTCATATTTAACGTCCATGATTATGAATTGTCAATTGTCAACAACTCTGTAACTGGACAACATACATTAATTTTGGAGTGACTCGAACAATAGCACATATATAATATTATTATTGATTCCATGTACTTACATATCTTGCCATGTAGAGTTCCTCTGAGTACATAGGATCAATCATAACAAAGTCTTTTCTGCCGGACAGTAGACAGTGGAGGTTGTGGTCAGCATCAAAGTGGATCAGTGATGCTGTCTCTCCGCTACTCATCCACAAATTTGTTTCTTGGATCGTCTTGGTAAAGGAACCACAATGTAAGCTCTTGGAGGCCTGGATAAAAGGAGAGTTGCAAAGATGGGGGTGTAATAAATAACATTTTTGAGTCACCCTCCAAATACCCCCCCCCCCCAAATTCGCGGGTAATAAGTTAAAAACTCATTTACTCAAAACTAATTTTTTCTTCAAGGTTTGTGACGTTAGTTTTTTATTTGTTTAATATTTTTTCTAAGATTTTACCATTCAGAAATATAATCAATTCTTTCTACAATTACTGTTAAGTTCACAGACAACATGTCAACATCATTTATTGCATAACGATATGATAGCATTAAATATAAATAGCCCCCTGGCAGGGCATTCCCCAAACAGGGAGATGAAAAGGTATCATAGGATTTGCCTGTTATGAGTGGACCAGCTTACTTGTATATTACCCCATTTATCCACACATTTGCTCACAAATATCATGGAAATAACTTGTTTGTGAAGGACATACGTGTATGCTACCAAAGTAGGTTCTTTTGTTAATGGAAATGCACTTTTCATTGGCTATACCCTTACATTTAGGCCTAACTGTGATAACAAAAGTTACAAAATCAACCAGGTGGAACAATTTCCTATTTCCTATTTATACCACTTCATACTTTGCTCCCATGCCAAGGTTCAAAGCACTGGTACTGACAGTGCAAACTGTTCCTAACCTTTATCTGATTCTAATGCTAATACCACTCCATACTGTCTTCCCATATCATGCTTCAGAGCACTCGTACTAACAGTATGGACAGTTCCTACTCTTTCTCTGATTCTAATACCACTCTATACTGTCCTCCCATATCATGCTTCAAACCACTCGTACTGACAGTATGAACAGTTCCTAACCTTTATCTGATTCTAATGCTAATACCACTCTATACTGTCCTCCCATATCATGCTTCAGAGCACTCGTACTGACAGTATGGACAGTTCCTACCCTTTATCTGATCCTAATTGCTAATACCACTCTATACTGTCCTCCACAGCTCCACTATCATGCTTCAAAGCACTCACACTGACAGTATGAACAGTTCCTAACTTTTAGGTCTGAGGCGGGACATGGCACTACAGTATAGCAAAAAATGGCCCAACTGGGTGCCCCAATAAACTTGTAGAAACACTGTAACAAAATAAATTTCTTCTGCTCCTTTGTTTGTGATGCGCTGTATCATATCAAATTGGGAATACGGATATAACAGCTGCTGCATGGTATGAACTGAAGTTTGATGAACAATAAAATGATGATGATTTGATAAATTACCTTAACTTCTCCTCTCATTTCATCTGGTAGTACAGAGACAATGTACCAGTCCTCCTTGATGTACCCCTTTAGAAAAGTAGATAGGGACATCTTCTTTGGCCTGATTGTCCTGTCTTCTTTCTTGACTTCTACCAGGACATCTAAATCTCCATAACTAATGGAAGAATAAAGAGAAGTTATAACTGTTATATATTAAGAGTTTAGTGACATGTGCAAATAAAAGAAGTTTGTGTGCAATATGTAGATCGTGTGCACACCACCCTAAGTATTATTAACGGCCGTGCATACCTTATGGAGAGGCCATGCATACCAATGTATTGTGTTTAATGAAGTACTCAGACACACTCTGGCTGTTGACCACTAAAGACCGTCTCCAGTGTATTCATTAACTTGTCATTCTTGGAACCACCCGGGTCTCTGTACACCTTTTCCAAGATATAAAAATAACGACCAAAACTAGCTTTAATCGAGCCAGAAAATAATTAGATTTTTTAAGGTCCAAATGACCCCTGATCAAGGATAAAATGTACCAGGAACAGTTTTTGATATGTTGCCGAAGGCAAAAGGAATCTTTGAAACCATGCCATTGTGTGTGTGTATAAATACTTTGTATGTGATGCCTCTAGTTAGTGCGATAGCTCAGACAGTTCAGTTGACATTCATACCCGTTATGTATAGAAACCCTTTGGTGAGTATATAAGAACCACATTCAAATTGGCTGAAATTTGAAGGTCATTGAGGTATAAGCAAACATCAAAGACAGGAAATAATGTTTACATGAGCATCAAGTAAGACCCTAGCTGACCACTTAGAGTCAACAATGGTAAAAAAAAACAAAGGGTGTAGGGTATATGGCAAGGAATCTGTATACATGTCTGTTGCCTTTCTGGTTATGCTTAGTAGATCCCAGCAAATCAACTTTGTCTTTTTATGATTCAGATTGATTAAAAAAGAGATCAAAACTTTATATTCATGTACCTCTTTGTTGCAGCATTGTAGCTCTGTACACTACAAATACTATATCTGAGTGTGTCAAACGGCCCCTGTTTAAAAATAGAGGCATCAATACATTTTGGACAGATATAAAGGACCTGCTCCCAATGCATTGCCCCCGAGAAAATAACAAAGAGTGATATGCATACAGCTAGAGCAAAGTATTCTCTCGTTTAAGGCCAGTGATACCACATTTAACAATACCCCTTTGTTCTTTACTTGTATAATCAGCAAAGGCAAACAAACTTACCATTAGCATCATAAGAGAATTAAATACCACATACAGTTTCCCCAATCACCAGGATTTTTTAATTTTTTATATTAATTGAAATATGCAGACTACTTCAAAGTTGTTCACTATACCTACTTTTCATTCATGTATTCGTCTGTCCATTTCTTCATAGACGGTGAATCTGACATGTCGCCCCTATAAACGCATGGTAGCTTCTTAGATACGTGGTCCTGCCAAAACTTCTTAGGATGGAGGGCCTCTTTGTACTCTATGACTGGACCCTCTGGTTTCTTCTGAAAACCTGAAAGAACACAACCAAAAGTGGGATGACTATCACACTAGTTCAAAACTTGTACAATAATCCAACCCTGTAACAGAGCTCCCAACTGACCCGCATTTCGCGGGTTGGACCCGCATTCTAACATCCAAACCCGCTGACCCGCGCAAGCGTCCGAAAAACCCGCATTGTAATTGTCAAGTATACATAAAAAAAAATTGCATCAAATTTTGACTTAGCAACCATCATTTCTTTAGCATTTAGCATAATAGAGTATAAAACGTCCTCCTTACAGCATCATTTGAACCTCAAATTAGACTATATTTCTTTTCATTGGGGCGAGCAGCGAACATTTTCATGCGACGGGAAAGAATGAATTATCACCTACTATTCAATTTATTGATGTTACACACAAAAAATGCATATTTCTCAGAAAATTTTGGGTGACAAAAGCCTTTCTAAGTGCCACCATTTTACATGTAGGCATCACCAGGATTCCAAAAAAATTCACACCCCCTCCCCTTATACCCCTCCCCCAGGACGGTGATTCGTGGCAAGGACCAGCATTTGCCTTCTCAAGAGTTGGGAGCTATGCTGTAAGAGAGCTACTGTACTATATACAGTTTGTAACAAACAAATTGGTGCTCATCACACCAAATGAAGGGGCCAGGCCCTTAGAAGGACATCACAACTAGATTCCTATGTACAGTAATTCCAGGATGTATTGTTACCATTTCCCTTGACAAAATAGTAATACCTAGCCTTTTGTGCACAGTCTTGTTTTGTATTTTAAAAACAAAATAAACAGATGAAATCAATGATATATGCTGTTGCTACATGATACAAAGTAGTTCTGTACATTCAAGAGAAGTATAGATGGTTGATCAATTGCCAAATGTCATTGGATATCCCCTGGTCCATTCATGTGGCACCTGGTTTCACAGAGAAGTATGTGTATGAATGGCAATCTTTGCATGGGAAGGTCCGTAGTGTTGAAACCCACAGGTCTGACCAGACCTGTGTGTTTCAAGTCCGACTTGTACACCTGAATAAACATTGACACAGGGAATAATTTTGTACTCAAAAACTAAAAAAAAAGAAGGCCTGAACGTTGACCATTTACAAAATGCCAGGCGTGCAGCCAGGTATTTGCCAAGGGAGGGGTGAACCTGTTGGCAAACTATCAGAGCCATAGATTCTGCATTGGAACCTATCTAAGCGTAGCGCCACCATGAGTTGGCGCCACGCGTACAAGAAAATTTTGGCTGAAAATGCCTACCAGATCGCTGGAAATGGCACTTCCCAGGCCTTGTAAGTTGCATCTAAGCTTGAAATTACTAGCGATTTCATAAAAACATACAAAAAAGATATGCTCAAGGGGGGGGCGGTTGCGCCCTTCGCCCCCCCCCCCTGGCTACGCACCTGCAAAATGCTAACGGTTCCTGTGTACATACGAAAACTGCTATACATCTTTGCACTTGTATGGCAATTTGCCCACTAATGTGCATAGCATTTTGCCAAGCGATACCAGATAAAGTATGCCCTGCACATGGTTACATTTTGCCTTTAAGATGTACATCAAAAGTAAAAAGGTTTTAAATTAGTACCTACAGTGCTGAAATCCACCGGGTAAAGATACTACACCTCACTAGCATATAGACACGTTGCTAAATCTGGCCTTTTAAAATGAAATTAAAACCATACTGTAAGTGTTCCACAAGGGTGACACACATTTCCCCAATAAAGCATTCAAAGATTTCAGCTTGTACAATACCCCGGCATTTTTTCTGTCTAATTGTGTAAGTTGCAAGGTAAGTTTATTTTTAATGATTCCTGTATTTGTTGTTGTTAAAACAAGTTTTCAGGAAGTCCTATAAATCTCATCTGTGAAGTATATTGTGATGTAGTAAATATGGAAACATGAGTGCAGCCTAACTTGTGCCATACACATATACCCATGCAAAGTCACAAGCAGATCTGTTTATTGATGAAGTATATACCACTTAGAAAACCTGAATTTAATCTCTGATATGTCTTACCAAAGGGTCTCAAGTGACCAACCGGTATAAGTTTGTCTTTCCTACGAGGCACTTTTGGTGGAAATTCATGGTGGTCTGTGCGTTGATCTTTTGGAAATTCAACATCGGCATGGACGAGGAAAATGGTGAAGAGAAACAGAAGACAAATGTGTTCCATCCTGCCGAGTGGGATCATCTTTTAAAGTCAGCCCTGAGGTACTGTGCAGTATGTAGTGGAAGATGAATGAGTAGCACCAACTGGACCAAGAGAAGGTGTCACTGTAAGAGACCTGAAGAAAAAAGCATGAAAACTGTTACAGAGATATGAAAAAAAAAAAAAATCACTTCTTGCCTAAGAAAAACTATTTCAGTTAGTTCAAAATAATTAACAAACTTTGCATAAATTATGTAGCCAACACGGTATTTGCAAATGTTGCCATACAGCCCATACTCCTAGGTTTCCCTAGCTGTAGCACTATGGCACATCATTTTGTTTTGGCTGAAGGTATCCTTGCCTGTCCAAAATGTCCTATATAGCCTACACTACAGTACATCCCCAGTTGCTGCAGGTTTCTATTGTGATGAAAACAAAAATTTCCAACTTGAGAAAGCTACTAAATATAAAATGAAATCAGCCTAATGAAGACATGTTGTTTAAGCTCTTTGTTAAGTTAATTAAGTTAGGATATTACAATTGGTCTTGTGTCTAAATGCTACCTAAAAAGTGGTCTAACCGATAATCTAAAACAAAAAAGATGGGCCTATCCACAAGTCGCACAGAGCAAAGACTTGATTACAATGATGGCTGAATTCCACTTCAACATGAAAATCTGGCAAACACCCAATCTGCTGTTTTTAATCGAAGAAAATGTAAGTTTGCGGACGTAAATCCTTACACGTCAGTCTTTGAAATTTGGTTTCCGAACCAATACCAGACGGTGAATGAATCTAGGATTACTTGTTACAGTACCAATTTATATGGCGTTCAATAACTTCCGACGAGCGTTGACATTAACACTACACTACGGTATAGCCTACCACTACCAGCAAAAATTCTAAAAGGGATTTCCAACTATAGCCTAAAACTTTACTACAAAATTGCAGCCACGTGTAAACTCACACGACTATATGATATGACGGTACTCATTCATATTTACAATATGATAAATGACGAAAGAAAAATCGAACCTTTCATGGATGTACACGTAAGGATACACACGGAGTTTCTCGCGCTGCACCAAGGCCGCCCACCTGTTGTACTTTGCACACAGTTCTGTCTATAGTTACAATGGCATTTGCAAACAGGTGTGAGTATTCTGTCAATAAAAGTTAGTGGATTCTTAGTTGAATAAATGGCAATTTCCCGTGATTCCTAAATGCCAGATTGAGAGAAGCCAAACAAACGTTTTTTTTTAACCAAACTTGTACAATCTGATAAGAAAGTGAGTAGTAAACTGATGTGTGTGCACGACATTCGAGAGTAGCATTTGATAACATGCATTTTGACCTTAGTTACCGGTTCAGCTAAATCACATCATATCACGCGGCAACGGACTTCCGGTGTAAATTTTACAGGGTACGGTACCAGGATACGTTACCGTTGTTTATCAGCATGACTTGTGTGCAAGCTTCACGCTTCCAAATCACTAAATCTGATCATAAGTTATGCAAATTTATAAATATATCCGATGTCAAGTTTAAGGGTGTTATAATGATTATGGTGATGACGATGACGTCAACGATGATAGGCCTATTACAATAATGGAGAGGAAGCACAGAAAAAAAGTACAACTTTTGTGGCAAATTTAACAAAGTCCCTCACGGTGTTTGATATATTCCGTTATGATATGTTCTGCAAGCAGTGGCGTTGCCAAGAGGTGGCCTGGAGGCACGTGACCTGGGGGCACGTGACCTCCCCAAAAAATTCTGCCCCCCCCCCCGAGATGCGATTTGTGGTGTTTAAAAAATACTCAAACACAAGCTTTTTTACAAAAAGCGGAACGTACTATGTTCATCAGTAAACTTCTTGCCACCGACCATCACAATAACCGCAGTTGTGTTCTCACTAACAATGTCACAGAGGCCCCGACGTGAACCGCTAGTGCTTAAACTTCACTACTACACTGCATGAATTTAAATTTTCAACAGATTTCATGTTAAAGTTTGTAACTTTCCCCAAACCCTCTTGATCGACACTTGGAGGGGGGGGGGGGCGGATGAAATATGCTTCCGCCCCAACCAGTGGAAAAAATATTTTTGTTTTCTCATAATGGATAATCACCAGATAGCACAAAATTGCATCAAATGACCCTTTATAATTTAAAAGCATTATCAAAGCAAAAGGTTAATTTCCATTTTTTGTATAACTTTTTTATCCGCCCACATAAATATCGGACAGACTATATAGCCGAAAATTCTTGAACATAAAGTTACTTCATGTTGCAAAATATAGCACGTGATTGCATCTAAGCCCCTCCCCTTAGACCCCTCCCCAGGACGGCATTCACAAATAAACATTGTTCCCCCTAATTACGTGCTGTGACGCCCCCCCCCCATGCCCCCCGAAGATTGAAATGTCTGGCGATCGACGCCACTGTATGCAAGGACGTTATAATGACTCGAATCACTCACTAGACTGGAGTCAAAGTTGGACTGACCGTATTCCGTGTTTTGGGACACCCTAAAGTCGATTCGATTCGACACTGTGGCTGACAATGACATCGCAAGACATTTGCAAGTTGGCTGGTTAGGGGAGGGGTATAGGGTTGGTTAACAACAAAATAACAGCAACAATCCGGGAGCACTGAATGATTTTAGAAGTAGACCAGTGCCGAAGCCAGATCGGCTTGGTCGGCAATGTGCCACCGCTCCCCCACCCCCCCCCCCACCACCCCCCTCCATCGACGGTGTCAGTTTGACCGGGTCTCGTTCATGTAGTGTGTAGCTTATCCTAGCGCATGCGATGCGTTGAAGTTCTAACATGTAATGTCATGTAAACCTTTACTATAATTAAGGTGCCCAGGCGTCCCCGAAAGTTTTCTAAAACTTCCATTGTATACCTTGGTATCCTCAAAAGGACTGAATATGAAATAAAACTCTTATTTATGCTTACACTGGCTGTTAAACATACAAAGTTAGCCGATAGCCTTGAGACCTATTACTAAAGCTTATGAGTCTGAAGTTGTCGGTTTTTCTCCCTATAATAAAAAAAAAACATATATTTACAGGCTCAGATAACAGCGAAACTCACTCCTTCTCGTTCGAAATCTTCCCCATATCGTAATTCTTGAAAAGTTGCTTCCATTTTCGACAGTTACGTATTTTATTCCAATTCCGTGTTGATTTTTCAAACGATGATTCACTGGGCTGGAAATAATAACTTCTGCTAGCTCAAATCAGAGCCGTATACCATGGAGGTAAAACAGACCTCCATGCGTATACTGAGACGGCTCTGACCGAACAAAATAGAAGCGCTCCATCACTTCGTTGCATGATATAACGTTGTCACATGAGTTTATGCCATTGGATGAAAAGTTGTTGTGTGTAAAGCTATCGTCGTAGCTATCTACTATACGTCGATGTATGTCTTGATTACGTTAAGTGAAATAGCGCCGTCACCTTCTGTTGTTAGATTTTTATCAGTGCAGTTTACATATAGGGTTCATGTAAGTTTATGTTTTTATCATATGCGGTTTACCCTTCATTAAAATAATTAACGATGACATTACCGAAAAAAATTACCTTGTCATACTGAAATATGATAAAAATGTATATTTTTGCGTCGTTGTTATACTATTTATTGTAGCTGTTGTAGACATTTATGTTGATTTTGCACATAAGTATAACATCATTACATCAAATCATACCATCGTCATTTGAATTTACATAGTTATTAATGTAATAAACGTTGTTGTTATTTGATTTTGCACTTTTTGCGTTCCATGCAGAATCAGAGTCCTAACTCATTCCCCATACTTATTAAACACAGATGTTGTATCCAATCTCCATGTAGGAAAAGTCCAACTGCCTCTTGTGAGTTACTAGCTCTACATAAATCTCATCATTATAGATAAACATATCATTAACTGTAGGTCATTAACATAATAAGTTTGTATCCTCTTCAATTAATAAAAATAATAATAATAAATGCAAATTTATATAGCGCCAATATCCAGAGGAAAACCAATGCTCAGTGGCGCTAGTGCTCAGGGAAGGCAGTCAAAAATAGATAAGTTTTGAGTCTGTTTTTGAAACTGTTAACGTTGGATGCCGACTTGATGTGCAGTGGAAGTGAGTTCCAATGAGTAGGAGCAGCATTAGAAAACAATCGTTGACCAACTTGTTGCTTTGATGTACATAGATTGTGATACTAAGTCATTATAATTCATATAATTCCCAATGATATCATATATATATATATACAGTATGACTTTATCTTCAGAGAATTAGCGGCCATGATTTCTTCCATCTTACTTTATAGAAACACCCACTTCATTTTGCATACATGTAGAAGGCCCGCTTAATTGTGTCTAATTACTATAGTCAGTATTGCGAAGTTCGGAACACTGCGAAGTTCGGACACCCCTAAGAAATGCACGATTTCACCCTGATAACCTACAGCAAGAGCCAATTTCATGAAAAACTACAAAGCTACAGTTATTTTCTCTCCAAAATAACCTGTGTGCTAGCAAGTACTTACATATTTGTCTCTAAAAGGAAGTTATAGTTGTGGGGTGTTTAAATCTTAGGTGTCCGAACTTCGAAGTGTCCATGCTACTACATGTAGAAATTCGTTACAGATCAAAAATCAAAATGAAGAATTCTTGAGAGCATTTCCAGTTACTCTTTTAACTTGACTTCATACAGGTCTTTTCTATTCTGTACAGATATTGGTATCTGCTGCCGAATCTCGTCAACTCTTCCAAGGTTTACCTCAGCTGAGAGTACCTGTTCTTTCTCATCTGCTTTAGCTATAACATCACCCCTGAAATATGCAAAGAAAAAACAACCCTTAATGTGGTTCTAAATGTGGATCAACAAAATCATCACATATATGTCAACGTGGTAAACAGGGCCAGATTTAGCTTGCAAGTGTGTGGGAGGGGGGCGAGGGGGGGGGCAGAGCATTATGTAGGACCTTTCAAAAGAACCTATTTGGGTAAAGACAGGGCCAGATTTAGCTTGTGTGTGTGGGTGGGCAGAGCATTATGTAGGCCCTTTCAAAAGAACCTATACAGGTAATGACAGTTATTTTAAGTAAGCTAGCATGTAACGGCAGTGCTGTAATATAGGCTGCCAGGCAAATTTTGCTAACATACCAAAGAGGCTTTCTAAGTGAGATAGTAGCTTTAAAACGTGGATAAGTAGTCAAAACAAAAGCCCATACACACAACACATGTACACAACTAGGAAATGTAATCGGAAACATCATCATAGGCTTAATTTTCTCCAGATTCATGTTTTGCACTGTCTTCCCCTTAAAACTTCAGATGGAAATTATACCCTGAATCCTCACAGAGCTATATTGAGATGACATTTTGTGAATAAAGAATTCTAACCTGCCATAGGGAGGGCAATGTAGTAAAATAACTTACCAGGGGCTCACAATGGTGCTATGTCCCCATGCAATATATGAAGCATCTACATCTCTTGCTGGTGATACCGTGGCAACATAAAGCTGATTATCAATGGCCCTTCAAAGAGAAACATATTACTTGATTTTGACCAGGATTAAGACCATAAAGCAGCCTTAACTTGATTCATACTTTTTCACAAATAAAGTAGTATAAGTCAGCAAGTGCAAATCTTCCTGATGAGAGTTTAGGGATCCAACTCTGTGCCATTCTGATGCCTCATGTCCCACTGTAAATCAGTTACATATACCTGACTTTTGACTAAGATTAAAGGGTGTAAAGACTCGCGCACAAATACTAAATGCTTTAATACTAGTCAAAAGCCTTGCAGACCACCTGAAGTCCTTCATTTTTTACATCCAATATGACTCAAAAGGCATTATGGGAATGATCTGAAGTAAAATATACGCAGATTTTTGAACAGAGTTACTATTTCAAACCAAAAGATCATCTAGGAGACTGCAGTATCTCCTCAATGTTAGTTTTGTTATAGTTTAAGAAACAGTAGAGGTATCCATAGTACTCACCGGCCCCTCTGTATGGCTTCCCAATGAGCTTCTCCTGTGGTCATGTTGAAGGCCCCTGGATAAACGATTAGCTTACAGCCTGAATGTAGAAAAGTAGCACAATTAATCTGCAATGATCATTCAATGTTATCAGGATTAAATTGTTAAAGATGTATTTTGCAAATTCTGATATTGATCTTTTGAGGCATATCACTACTTTTTCATGCAACTGGGAGTGTGGTGGCCAATTGGCTAAGGCATCTGACTCGTGATCCAAGGATTGCCGGTTCGATTCCTGCCTAGTTCATTACGTTGTGTCCTTGGGCAAGATGCTTTACCTCACTTGCCTCTCTCCACCCAGGGGTTAAATGGGTACCTGTCAGGTAACTTGTCATTGGGTGCAGTATATAACTGCTGCCGATTGGAGCGATTGTCTCTGGGACAGGTTATCATTGACCAGGTGTAATATAACGTCTGTAAAGCGCTTTGAGACCTATCGCTGGTATAAAGCGCTATATAAAAAGCAAATATCATTATTATTATTATTAAATATTATCTTATTAAAATATGCTTTTCATGCAATTTTCGATTACGTCAAGTGTCAAGAACACTTTCGATAATTTTGATTTCGGACTCACTGGCATTTCTTTGGCCGGTCATATCCACCCCAAAGCTATTCTTTCTCTATTAAAGGGTGTGAAGAAAAATGTCCTATGCCGGTAATCTGACCTAGTTTCGAATGAGGTGTAACAGAAGTGTTAAACACCACTATCGATCCCAGAAAAACACACACAGCTTGCTACTGTCGGTAATCAGACACTAGTGTACAGTCAGTACATGTAGCTGCGGTCAATACCCACAGCACAGTGTACAAACAATACAGCGGTGGACATCTCAGGTCCAGCTAAAGATAACAAGGTATCACGTTTCATTACTGTCTGCATTTTTTAGCGACACGAACAAAACGTCACTTGCAAGCAACAGAAAGTTAACTTTTTCAGATGGCCGCACGCGGTTTGGGGCGAGTCTTCAATGCCTTTAAGAGATAGGGACATTTTAAAAACTTACCAAGGTTCTTGTAAATCTGAGCTAATTCTGCAAATCTCATGTCATAGCAGATCCCTATACCAACTTTACAAAAGGCTGTAAAACAAATAACAACATGTTATGTGTACATTTAATAGATGGATTCATCAGTCCTTATTATGAAAATGACCACTTACAACTTTCAGGTAATAAAGAGTACGTCTTTTGTCACCTAATTTAGCAAACTTTGATAACGCATTAAAACATACAGTAATAATATTGGCAGGAATCAAACTTTATTTTTATTTTTCGTTATCCAAATTATTTCCGTCTTCCGTCTCTTCTCATATAAAGATGCAGACTCTATTGTTTCGCTTTATTCCATCACTGCTGTAACTATGACAACACAGTGTGGAATACTACTGATACATTGTTGTCCTGATTAAATATAATGCTTTGATTTACAGATTACAAGACAACATACTGCAACAGTCCGAACAACGTGAAAAGGCAAGAAAGATTTCTCACGAGTCTCAAAAGTGGTGAATTTGCTTCCAGGATGGAGAACTTCTGATTCTTTAAATTTGATCTTGCCTGGAATATCAATATCAAAGAGGTGCATCTACCACAAAGAAAGACAGAAGGAAGATGAACAAACAGAGCATTTAGATATGGAGCAATTATTAGCTAAGATACTTCTGTGGAAATTGCCCAGGGTTTCACAAATTTTTGGTCAAAAATATGTAAATTATAGGCATGTTGTTAACACATTGCAGAAGCTAGATGTGTGGGAATTATATTTACCTAAATTAAACAACTTTGCCAAGCACCATAATTGACCTCATCATGCTATGTGGTAGGTTTAAATCAAGCTTCTTGTATGCTTGATGGAAGCTTCGAGAAGCTGACTGTGACTATTGACCGATTCTACCAAACCATATATCACCATATTGGTCATTCCACACAGTCCCCTTTGTTTACAATTAATTACAAGAATTTGCAGTGCATTGTTACCTATTCTGAAGAAGAAAACAATGACTAAATATTGAAATCAAAGTATAATTGTGATCAGTCTAATTTTACTCAGTAATATGACAGGAGATGCCATCGGGCATGTGGTTTTCATTCAATGATGAATTAGAAAAATTTTCCCTATCTTTTTGGACGAAATTTAACTAGTGCGACTAGAGTAATCCTTCCACAACTCTTTCCTTATGTGCACTTTTAGGGTAGAGTTAAGTTTCAGGTGATATTTAAGAGAAGAAAAGTTAAATTGGAGGCTCTTCAAAATTATCTTGTTAAGAGTTTAATGACAGAAGATTTATGGAAAATTAGGAAAAGTATTGTTTATGCACTACTACTATTAGTTCATTATCAGATAGCCTCGCTACCTAATTTAATCTATAATCAAGGTATGATCATCACCTTTCTATGTTTAGCAATCATTTTCCCCTCTGGATCAAAAACTGTGGCAGTGTTGTAGTATTTACCATCCTCTTCCTCAGGAATGGAACCTGGAATAATTAAGACAAAACTCATGTGAAAAAGAGAGAGATTATGAGGTGAGGAGATCAAGATATAGAGGGAAAAAATGCAAATTGACTGAGGAAGGTTTTTAACAATAAAAGTAGTCTGTATAAGAATGTTAAATCATTTACAGTACTGCAAGTTATACATTGTTCTAGACAGGATGATGTGCAGGTTATTTATATCTATCAATACTGGTACCTTTGCTATTGTTAAACTATCCCAGGGGAAATCCCCTGACACTCCTAACCACGATGCCATTCAATGTGTGTGCACTTTAGAAGTGTCAGCATCTTGGTGTGGAGCTTCGGGGATAGTTCCCCTCGGTACCTGTGGTGGGAGCCAGCTCTGTCATACTAATAGAGTCCAGACAGGTAATCATTGTGGCTTGTAGATTCCCAAACCAGGGTGTTTTGGGGTGACAAATGAATAAAATCACAATGCTTTGTGCTAATTTTACATATATATAGTACAGGTTTTTAACAGGAGAGTGAATGTGTGTACGCACATTTATCATGTAAGGAGGTTTCGGTCTCAGTGTTAGACTGACAGAGTGCAGTAGGTCTAGACTGCAATTGTACACCTTTGAGCACAATTATGTCATGTGTGTTATTGCGTCACATAATGTGCAACTGAAGTTTTAAAATTGTACTATTTTATAAAACATGACTACTGTACTTCAGTGCATAGCATAGACCCATTGAAAGATTCAGGGTACTATATAAACTATATACCTAGTTTAGGTCTAATTGTGCCATCAATGCACTAGTAGTTATGGCGATGGAACGCATTTGGCCAGATTTTCAATACCTGCAGACAGCCGAAACTTTATAAAGTGACTGAAAGATCTCTCGACTGTTGATGTATTTTTAAGGAATTTGACATCTTCCACTTCAGCTGCTTGTTATCAAACTTTGTGCCATATACTGCCTTTAAAGTAGAACAACTTGAGTAAGACTTGACTTTAGTTTACCCAGGCTGTATTGTTCCAAATATACTTCAGTGTCAAATTAATATCTGAAAAAAAGGTCTCCCAATTTCAGCCACCAGAAAATCCTTTAGAGCGACAGAACCATGTTATGTTTGATCATTTCCAGAAACATTAAAATAGTACCATCTGGAGTTAATTACTGATGATCGTTAGATAACAAAGTTACTGACTTTACTTTACCTCCAATAACATATGCTTTTGTTTCTTTTGCAATCCTAGACAAGAAGTCTGTTGATTCACCAGGAATCTTCTCTGCATACTTGGCAAAATATTGTGTCCCATATGGTGAATTGAAGCATTCCTGTCATACAGAAAGATGGCTGTCATAAAAATATATAACTGAATATGAAATTAGAGGCTTTGGTCATATTAAAGGCATGTATACAATATTCATTTCTAACTATGAACTTTTTAACAGGGGAACACACCCAATTTCCTTCCACACAAAATCCAGCTAATTATGTAGCTTACAAATATAATTAAATTTATAAACAAGAAAATACTGACCAGGAAAATATATACAAAAACATGAAAAGAATCAGAAAAGGCAAGTTTGATAGTTAAGCAAAATCAGTCGGGTTAATTTTGTACATTTGTTCATTAAAGGGTGTGAAGACTCGCGCACAAAGAAATGTCTCATGCCAGTAATCTGACCTAATTTCGAATGAGGTGTAACAGAAGTGTTAGACACCACCATTGATCCCAGAAAGTACGCACAAAGCTTGCTACCGTCTGTAATTAGACACTAGTGTACAGTCTGTACATACAGCTGCGGTCAATAGCCACAGCACAGTGTACAAACAATACAGCGATGGACATCTCAGGTCCAGCAAAAGATAACAAGGTATCACGTTTCATTACTGTCTGCATTTTGTAGCGACACGAACAAAACGTCACTTGCAAGCAACAGAAAGTTAACTTTTTCAGATGGCCCCACGCGGTTTGGGGCGAGTCTTCAATGCCTTTAAATGACAAAAAATGGATCAAATAAATATATGCAGTGACTCAAAAGTGATCCATCAATTCATCACTTACTGGAAGAGCTATCATTTTTGCTCCTTCTTTCACAGCTTGATGAATCAATGCTCCAGCTCTCTCTAAATTCTGCGCCTTATTTGCTGAAACTGCCAGCTGAATAGCAGCAAGACGAAACACTGTGGGAAGAAACAAATGCCTTTTAAAACATACCTGTCCAACTATTACTTCCGGTTGACAAACTAACCCACAAAGAATATATATACGTGATGTAAAATTTCATTGCTATAGTCCTAGCCCGAGCTCAGTTTCGACCCCCTCCTTCCCCTTGGCCTACTTGGGCAACTTTTCCAGCTCTGAGACATTATTCTTACGTTACTTGTGATGACTGCAAGTCTTAGCAAGTCAAAAATGTATTAGCAAAACGAGCCTTATTTACACACTGTAGGCCATATATGCTTAGCCAGAGGCGTCAACTACGTTGGCTAGCTTTACTATTTACCACTAGCTTTATATTAGGACTCAAAAATAGAACATAGTATAGGCCGCTGCTAGTAATAGCATGGACATGGACAATTCCGGACACCTAAGCCTTAAAACACCCCAAAACTATATCTTCTGGTATAAATCACCTGAAAATATACTTGATATGGTGGGAGAAGTGTGTTATATTACGATACACGGCCAAACTTTCTTTCCTGCAAACTGTTTTCACGTTGTATTCCAAGAAGATTCTTGTGATTGTGGAACTGGTATTTCTTTGCTAGAGTATTGCTAATTTTCGGACACACAGTCCCACAGTGTAGCGCTGGGGATAAAATTGGTGGCGCAGTTGCTCTTTCAGTAATTATAACAGACTTCATAGATCTCCGTCGTTTTATTGACAAATATGTAAGTATTTACTTGCACACGGGTCATTTCGTACTTTTTGGTGAAATTTGGCTCTTCCTGTAGGTTGTCATGGTGAAATCGTGCATTTCTTAGGGGTGTCCGAAATTGGCAGTGTTCCGAAATTAGCAATACTGACTATACTAATGTCGTATCACAGCAAGTTAACTTAATTGAAGCATGTGTCATTAGCTGCTGTATTATCGATGTTCTGTATAACTTTCTATTCGATGATGTACTTCAATACCAATTGTGCGAAACATGACAACATCACGACCAGGCTACATACTTGATGGAAGAAATATCAGGTAATATGGAATACATACCTGAAGCCATATCGAGAATGTTGACGATATCTGTCGTCACTGAGTTATGTTCTTGTCGAATTGTTCTTGACGTCTTTCGATCGGAGAAGAAAAGGTTTAATTACTTGATCGACATTTTACACAGGGTATTCCCCTAACCCAGGCGCATATCGGTGGTACATACGTAAATTTCAACTTACTGTACCCGAGCTCTAATGTGAAAACGCCTGATACAACTACTCAAGAAATGTTCAACTCCTTGTTATTTTCGTTTATATTCGACTTAACTGTTACAGTATAATAGATGAAAACACACATTCTTTTGTGTTAAAAGTTCCGTAGTACTATGGTTTGCTTGCGCCGAACGGACTAACCTTGCGTGAATGGGATTTCACATTATTTCAAACGTATACAAATTCTACAGGTTGCCGTAGGTGATATTCTGTAATTGAAATCGCTGTTATAACCTTTCGCTTCGATCTACCTTTGGCATCTTACCTTCCCTGCTGAAGGGTCGTTCAAGGGATCAATCCATAACACAGGGTCCCTTCCCACCAAATGTGCGAATTGATTATATGAGATCGCACAAATAATATGTTAAGGTCTATTTATTTCGAAGTGAAGGGAGGGGTGAGCGAGCCCTCCCTGCACCCCCTTCCCATTGTTCCTACGCCTACGTTTTAAAGAATCGTTTAATAAACTTTCAAACCAACGTATCATGTGTTGTTGCATTAATGCATCCCTGATTGGTATGATTGCTATATAAATGCTTAGGTTTGTTTTAGTTTGTAACAGTAGATAAAGTAGGTCATCAACACAAAAGTTGAGGGGGAAGGGGTAAGATGTGTTCAGTTGAGTAGGGGAAAAAAGGTTCAGGAGGGGCTCTCAAGACCCCATCAAGGACCCTATATGGGAGAAAAAAAAACTGAAGACACAAACACTCAGACCCGATTACAATGCTTAAAGTGCTTGTCCAAAGCATTCTTAAACCCATTCACACTACTTGCAAGTACAACTTTCTCAGGCAAACCGTCGTTCCACTCGTTCACAACCCTATTAGAAAAATCCTGTGTGGACCACAACTTGGGTTCACGACCTCGGCTGTACATCTGTGCTAACTGCCATTTAAGAAGAACCTAGGGTTGGTTTTCATTTCCCCTTACTTCTCATACTATCATATGAGCTCCGATAGAAATGTACAGTAAGTTACACCACTGTGTTAAATCGTATTTTCTCATATGCATGGCTGCGCAAAAATATTTCACAAACATTCATTTTCATTAATTCATTTATTTCATGTAACCAAATTTAACAGAATTATCATAGACAAAGTGCAGTGTGTGTATATACAACTGATATTTATATGCTACAGTTACCTCTGCTACTATACCTTTGTTATATGGAAAATGAGAAAACAGAACTGTCGTTGTTGCTGAAGTTCTCTCAAGATTTGTCTGGAGAGAACTACTGTACACACATGAAACATTTATACATTGGAGATCAACAAATGAGCGAAACAACCTATAAGAATTATGAATAACTATAAATATATGAATATTACATAATATACAGAGAAAGGATAACAACAAGCAATTACATAACAGAAATAGAAGAAAACTAACATAATGTCATCTTGATTCACCGTACTGAAAACATTATTCTTAGGAATTAGGCACAAGCATTTAAATTTCACCTTAAAGGTATTAATTTAGGCTAAGTGTTAATACTTGCAGGGAAACCATGCCAAAGATTGCAGCAGTAATGATTTGGTAGATGTTTAATGTATTTGTTTTGCTGCAAGAAGTGAAGAACATGATCATTTTTGTTGTTGTAATATGTAGCCTAGTTTTCACCTAGAGTAACTGTGATGGTCATGCATCAGTTGATCTTTTCTATAGATAATGTATTTAATTCTACCATGTAGCTAGTACTTTCTCTCTCTGAGTTGCACTCTCCACCTTCTGTATATGCTCTGCCTCTCTTACGTAATTTATCGTATCGTTGTTTTCTTTGCAGCTGTTTCGGCGTTTGAACAGATGGGCTAATTGAGCTCATCTTTTGTCTTGCAGCTTCCATATCCCTGGCTATGGAGTATCCAGGCCCATTATATGTGAGGTGTATGGCACTGGTCCCTGTACTTACCGTTGCATGAACATGTGGTGCAATGTTTGGATTGGTCACCTTCAAAGCATTGACCGACTCTGCATTTTGATTGGAAGTCTCAAAAATGAGTGGACAATCATCGTTTGCTTTCGGTGCGAGTCTCAGGTAGTTTGTCTAGTTTAGTGCTGACAGTGTGGCATATTGAGAGAGAACCCTCTGCTGCTTTTGGCACCAATGGAAATTTTTAATTCATGCTCCTTTTGCATACAAACGACTGATTTGGGCAATGTGTATGATTTCCACTGTAGCATTTTACAAGGCAGTCCAAACATGTTGATAAAGATTTTACAACTTGCAGTGGTCCTATTTGGGGGCTTTCCTGGAAGCAGTCACCTCTGCCTGTATTTGGTAGCTCAAGTCCTCTGCAAAGTGCTTCTGTATCAGTGCTTCTTAGTCATAGTTTATGCAGGAAACATGTCAGAGGAGAGTACTGCTTTAGTCAGTGCTCTGCAGAGTGACCTGTTTAGGTGGACTTGATCTAACAGGTTCTCTCTTTCAGAATTAGTAGCTGGAACCAGTGTACTACTGAACCCTTTAAATTCCTTGCCATCATCATCATAAGCTGTGAGGCACTTGACCTTTAGTGGGTTCATACCTGTAAGTAATTTGGATGCACAATTTTTCCACAATTTTGCTCATCTCCGATGTTGACATCTTTCCTTAAGTTTGCTGAACAACTCTCATGGCTGGAAAAATGTACCTTTTGACCCCTTCTTCTTTCCATCAAGAGGGCCACAGGCTTCCATGGCATTCCACAAGGATGACTAGCAAAGTTCAGCAGGGTATCTTGTGGACCCGGGAAAATGACCCTCAGAGAGTGGCTCGATGAATTTGAACAGATCGCTAGTCTTACAATTTGGAAGAGACTGCCAAAATGAGAGCATTGATTGACCATCTGACTGGGCTGCAAAGGATGAAGTGATGTGCCTTCTGGACTCTTAAGCATATGACGATATGAAGAAAGTTTTTTGCTGTATTTCACTCAGACAGAGACTGCAGAGTGTCAGCAGCACATTTCACAATAGTGTCCAGGAAACAGGAGAGTCACTGGCAGACTGATGCACCTGTATGGCCAAATGGACAACATTGCAGGAACAGAAAAGGAAGCAGGGGCACTGCAACAGCTTCCAGATGGTGATCTTAAAGAGCAATGCATTCCCAGAGCCAGCAAGGTTTGGGTACAACGAGAATTGAGACATTTGCTATGTCCCAGTCGGAAGATAACTTTGCCTGCATGAGAGAAGAGGCCACCTCCTCTTCCAGGATTCACGGACCCAGAGGAAGACTCATGTCAGAGGGGTAATATCTTGTCCGCACCAAACGGATGTAGATGAAGGCCATGATGAAGACTTTGTGCAGCAACCGGTGGATGCCATTAAAGAGGCCCATCAAGTGGCATGAGAACGGTGGTGTGATGTTTAGCATCTACATCTCTTGTTGATGATACCGTGGCAACATAAAGCTGATTATCAGTGGCCCTGCAAGAGTAATGAAACATCCAATTTGAGTACACAATTAAGACAAATTGACCACGAGACAGCCTTTGGCATTGCATAAACCATTACGCCTATGAATTTTATGGTATGTCACAAATCACGATTTGAATCATACCTTTAAACAAACTGAGTAATTTTGTGATTATAGTGTAGACCAACAAATGTTTCCCAGTATATAATTTAGTTCCAGGCCTATTGTAATTGAAGCCATCAATTCGGCAGAGAAGTAAAGGGAAAATCTTTTTAGATTTTTCCATCTGAAAACAACCAATATCCATAGGTATTACAACATAACAAATTTAAAGATCCCCTGACTCTTCCTAAATGCTTCTTGGAAAGCTAATGAACCTACCTTATCATTCACACTTCTCATTCTCACAGGCATACTGTGGCAATTCACAATCACAATTGGTGTATGCCAACCTGGTCAACTTATTGCTGCTTTTTAGCTATGATTTTGCCTTCATGTTCTGCAGGTTTTAGTACAATTTTGACTTAACCGGCAATGACTGCAGATCTTAGCATATCATAGTCCAAGTATGTCTCTATAAACCGAAAGGGACTTCTCCTTTGCAATACACCCAGCATGCAACATACTATTCGGTATTATAATACTACTGTAATGTTGATGCACTTTTAAACATTGCATGCCATCATGTTGGACTACTGTACCTTAACACCAGTTGCGCGAAATTTTATGTAAACATGATCACACATCGAATATAAAAGAATTAATGTACACGCCAACGTTATTACATGGGAAAGGTCGAATGATGTATTACCATGCTCATCTGGCTTACCTACCGTTAAACCGAATGGATTGATGTTATCAGCCTAAACTCAGTATGTCCCGAGTTGTTTTGGACGTGTTTCGATGAAAGAAGGGCATATAAGGTAGCATACGCTTCTTACAATCCCTATTGACTTACACACTAAATCACAAAAGTAACGTGGTCTTCTAAGTCTAGATAGAAGTTCTCACTATCTAAACGCTACCCATCACTGGATAGCTGACAAGTTGGCCATTGGTGGCACCATCGATTTTACGTACCATAACCGTGCAGTGGCGCGGACAGACATTTCAATCTTGGGGGGGGGGGGGAGTGAAAATTGATTAATTAAGGGCCGTCCTTAGATGCAATCTGTTGCTATAATTTGCAACTTGAACTGGATAGCTGGATAGCTGACAAGTTGGCCATTGGTGGCACCATCAATTTTACGTACCATAACCGCATAACCGTGCAGTGGCGCGGCCAGACATTTTAAACTTGGGGGGGGGGGCATTGATTAATTGAGAGTCCTTACATGCAATCTGGTGTTATAATTTGCAA
>JAIPMN010005870.1:27413-41074 GCA_020650975.1 Apostichopus californicus
CCCCCCATTGATTAATTGAGAGTCCTTACATGCAATCTGGTGTTATAATTTGCAACTATATAACTAACTTTTTTTCGGGCTTAGTCTATCCGATATTTATGTTTTTATTTGAAGCAGAGTTTTTGTTTGACTATTTTTGTTAACACTGCAATTGAATGGGGACGATTTCTTGGGAGGGGACGATTTTTTGGGAGGATATGTGTCCCCCCCAGGCCACCCTTTGGGGACGCCACTGTAACAGTGCAGATGTTTTTGCTATGAGAAACAACGTGAGGCCTAAAGGGGACTACAATTGCCTCAATTGTTGCACCACATGTATTTGCAGTCATGCTCTTTAACATGCAAAAAAAAAAAAACTTATCCTGATTGATTAACATATCAGAAAAGATGTTACAGCTTTTTGGCACTGTTCCTTGCCTCTAATTGGAGTGTGCGACCTATGAGTTGGCCTATGTGGCAAATGCTGCAGAATTGAAAATAGCTTGTAAAAGAAGCATATATCTGTGCTTGTCAAAGTAGCATTCAATAAACTATAAACTGTAGTAAAGGTGGTTTGAGGAGGTATCCCCCCCCCACCCTAACACACACATTGACTTTAATAGGGGGGAGGGGGTGAACGTTTATGGAATGGCCAGAGGCGAATCCAGGATGTCATATTGCAGAGTGTGTGGCCTTGGGGTCGTTGAAGCCGACTATATGATACAATGTAGGGACAGGGAATGCCTACAGTAGCTGCAGTTGCTCATATGGCTCAGATGGTGCATTCTAAGGCATATTTGGAGTAAACTGTAGGTCTACAATTAGGTTTAAATGCAAGTTTGTCAATAAATTCTATGTGGTTGAGGCCTTGTCCCAGTCCCAGGGCAGAAGAGGTGGCTGGTTGCATACTTTTGAGTGTTGGGTGTAAACACATCTGAGGTTGTACCCCACCAGCAGTGATCCAGCCAATTTCTTGGAAATAGCACTAAGTGCAAGTATTTGCTTGTTTGATAAAAATGGTATTTTAGCTTGAGAAATTTCTAAAGGTCAAATACCCCAGCATCATTGCAAGTAACGAAGTAAATTTAATGTCCCTTATTCTTTCCAAAAGTTTAGTAATTAATGTGACATATCTCCTTTCTGTGGAACAACTGAATAACTTACAGGGGGGAAAAAAGGAATAACCAAAATAAGTTTAAAAGATAATACAACTGTATTCATTTTCTGAGCAAAAACGCAAAAAAAGTAATAGCTCCTTTGAGAAACAAATTCCAACATTGATGAGTATTCACGAAACTTCTTTCTCAATCTCAATTCATTTAAAACTATCAGATACTAATAAACCAGATTTCAATTGCTTTTAAAACATCATAACTGGATGACATACATTAATCTTGGAGTGACTTGAACTCGGGACCTTATGATTGAAAGGCACCCACGTTAACCACTGAGCTAACACTCCTAAAAAAGCTAACACTCCCTTGAATTGAATGTAGTCAAAATAACTACAATAACAAAGGGAGGAAAATTATTATAAAATCCATAGAAAATGGCACATTTATATGCATTTAAGTACTTCTTTAAGTGGCAGTAAACATGTTACTCTGAGAAATTTATTGTATTGGATTACCTGATTGAAAGTGTTTCTTTCATTTATAGTCATTTGATACCCTGGGCACAAACACCCAAATAATATTCATAGTAATACAATTACTCACCCGCTCTGAGACACATTTTACACATTTTACTGCTTCAAAGCACTTGTACTGACAGTATTAGCAGTGGGTATGGATTATATCGTTCTTGTAAAAATAAAGGTTTGGAAATGTTCTTACTGTGACCGGACAAGTGGTATTCAATGCATGATATATAAAAGGACGGTACAAATTATTGTTGCATGTAGTCGTGACTCCAGTCACTAATATTGAAAAATGAAGCGGCTCAACAAAGCATACATGAAATATTTCGCTAAAAAGACAATACAGTCAAGGTAAAGAACTCCTGACAAATTTAGCGTAATGAATGCAGAAATAGAACAAATTAACAAATTGTGGCACAGAATGATATTACAACTGTGCCAAATTTAGTACAAAAGAAAGCTGATTTCGCTAAGTTCTTCTCATCAAATAGCTGCATACATGCAGTAACTGTGACATAAGTACTGCCCAACCCTACCAAAGTTACACATAATAGCCTCGTCTGACAGTTACACTGTTCATTTAATATAATTAGTGAACTGAATAATAACCAAACCAATCTGGTTTTTAACACTACACAGAAGTGATTAAAGGGTGTGAAGACTCACGCACAAAGAAACGTCTCATACCGGTAATCTGACCTAGTTTCGAATGAGGTGTAACAGAAGTGTTAGACACCACCATCGATCCCAGAAAATACACACACAGCCTGCTACCGTCGATAATTAGACACTAGTGTACAGTCAATACATACAGCTACGGTCAATAACCACAACACAGGGTACATATAGCAGCGATGGACATCTCAGGTCTAGATAAAAGATAACAAGGTATCACGTTTCATTACAGTACTGTCTGCATTTTGTAGCGACACGAACAAACGTCACTTGCAAGCAACAGAACTTTTTCAGATGGCCGCAGGCGGTTTGGGGCGAGTCTTCAATGCCTTTAAAAACTTTGTCTGTCAGTTACATTGTTCATTTAATATTAGTGAACTGAATAATAACCTGACCAATCCTGGTTTTAACACTACACATAAGTGATTAAGACAGCTATACCTTAAAAAAATGTAATGTAATGATTTGCTTGTAAAGTGAATTATAAATTGTCAATTAAAATGCTTGATTATGATGAAACCTTTTGAAGTAATTTGCATATGCATAGAATTAAATCATGTAATGACGCTGGTGAAACCTTTGAGGTAATTTGCATATGCATAGAATCAAATCATGTAATGATGCTGGTGAAACCCTTTGAGGTAATTTGCATATGCATAGAATCAATGATGCTGGTGAAACATTAGAGGTAATTTGCATATGCATAGAATCAAATCATGTAATGACGTTGGAGAATACATTTATTCATACTGTTGATGAGATAGTCCTTCCGTTATTTCAATCTTTTTTCACGCTCTTTCTAAGCTGGTCAGGAGATGTCGGCCAAGGTTTCAGCTACTTTGCCAAGCTGTGGAAAGAAGAATGTTCAGAGAGTACATAAAGGGACATATTAATTTGAAGACTGAAGGCATCAGTTAGACAGCAGATAAATAAAGTAAGTATATAAGGGACATGTTATATTTGAAGACTAAAGGCATCAGTCAGACAGCAGTTAAATAAAGTAAGTATATAAGGGACATGTTAATTTGAAGACTAAAGGCATCAATCAGACAGCAGTTAAATAAAGTAAGTATATAAGGGACATGTTAATTTGAAGACTAAAGGCATCAATCAGACAGCAGTTAAATAAAGTAAGTATATAAGGGACATGTTATATTTGAAGACTAAAGGCATCAATCAGACAGCAGTTTAATAAAGTAAGTATATAAGGGACATGTTATATTTGAAGACTAAAGGCATCAGTCAGACAGCAGTTAAATAAAGTAAGTATATAAGGGACATGTTATATTTGAAGACTGAAGACATCAGTCAGATCTGTAGCAATAAAATAAAGTTAACATTTTAAGTTGTAAGAAATTGAGAAGGGGGGGGCGGATTCTATCAAAACAAGTCACATGGATAGTGGTAGTCTACCTTAACAAGGGATATATGCAAACGATGAGATACCTGCTTTGAAAAGAAATGTATTCCAAAATGTCAGTTGGAATCCCCATCTCATCACATCCCATCTTCCTTGGACAACCGCATTTGCTATTTGAAGTATTATCTTTCATCTTCTTACAAAAGATGTTTAATACAATGTGTAATTCTGCTTTCTATCTCGTGTTGTTGTCATGTCAATATAATCAGGTAGAAGTTAGCAGTAACTAACAGCACACCCAAACAAACATACTGTTCTTAAGAATAAAGGGCAGCAATCCTTAATAACAACTACTTGTAATAATGAAAGGTAATATTTGTCATAATATAACACTATTCATTGCACAGTACTGCTGAACATACCTATCAAGATACTCCCTAACACTGTTGTATCCTCTCTCCTTAGCCAAATGTATCAGGATACCGGTTGCGTGACGACCAGCCTTTTTACGACAGAAGCTACAATTACAGATACCACGGCAGGGAGGACATGTCCAGTCCTAGAAAAAGAAAACAGAATAAAGCATTTAGGAAGAAAGATTTCAAACAGTCACATAAAAAATAAAAATAAAATAAAATAAAAAATCGTAGGTGCCATGAAACGATCTAAATAGGGAATTTATCTTATTAAGCAAGGAAAACATCAAAATGTACAGGAATAAGATGGGGGAGTATAATTTAAAACTTGGTAAACTGAATGATATTATACTAAACTTCTATTTCCCACTAGATATTATTTTGTGGTTCCTTCGAATTTCTTTGTTGTTTGTTTAACTAACACTTTTCATGTCAACACTATCAGCCATGCCCTCCATTATCCCAGTATCTATCTCTACCCACCCCTGCAGCCCCCTTTTAAAGGGTGTGAAGACTCGCGCACAAAGAAACGTTTAACGCCGGTAATCTGACCTACAGTAGTTTCGACTGAGGTGTAACAGAAGTGTTAGACACCACCATCCTCCTTAGATTAAAGGCATTGAAGACTCGCCCCAAACCGCGTGCCTGAAAAAGTTAACTTTCCGTTGCTTTCAAGTGAAGTTTTCTGCTTGTCGCTACAAAATGCAGACAGTAATGAAACGTGATACCTTGTTATCTTTAGCTGGACCTAAGATGGCCATCGCTGTATCCTTTGTACACTGTGCTGTGGGTATTGACCGCTGCTGTATGTACTGACTGTAGCAAGCTGTGTGCATATTTTCAGGGATCGGTGGTGGTGTCTTACACTTCTGTTACACCTCATTCGAAACTAGGTCAGATTACCAGCATCAGACCTTTCTTTTTGCGCGAGTCTTCACACCCTTTAAGTGGCTGGACTACCCAGTTTACCAGAGAGATGATTAAGCTAGCAGCTAATGAGTAGCACAATGATCAACATTAACAACATATAAGACTGTGTGTTCTAAAGAACATTTTTTGATCACATATTTCAAACTGTCATGGATGATTTGGATTGGTCTAAAAAAGAACACATTTGGAAAGAGAATAACAAACACAATAAATAACATTAAAAGTTGGATTTCAATGCAGGATAAAATGTGTAATCTTAGGCAATGTTGAAAACCAATTTAGCTTTAAATTAATCCATGATTTTAAGTTCAATCTGAAGATGTTTTCCACACCACTAATTAGCCAATCATTACTTGACTAGGACAAAATTTACGTTAAAAAGGCTTCAGTCATACACCACTCGGTTATAGCTTCTGATAAAACATCATTGTACTTAATGACAAACTTGTAACTTTGGGAATATTGGAAGGTAGGCTACTCAACAATTTTTTTTTTTTTCAAATTTAGCCATCTCTTTCAAAGGACATTTTCGGTAATCTTTTCTTAAAACAATTCAACCATTCACAAAAAGAATTGCGGCACAATTTGTCTTGCCTCAAGTTCGTCCGATACCAAGTCCTTTCTTTATTAAACTGACAACTCACCGGATCCAGAAGGGCATGTTTAGCATCTTCACCATATCTGTTCCTGAGACATGGTCCACAGAATTGACCTCTGACCCCACGACAGGTTGAAGACCTACAGATAGTCTTCATGTCCAGAGTCTTCTGTCTGCATTGGTGGCAGGACGTTCCCTGTTGATGATAGGGTAACACACCGCCATTAAAATACATTATTTAAAGTGAGTGTAGTATATATTGGCACTGGTTTATTGCTCTGGCAACAGAGATGGCTGAACAAAATGTTATAGAAATTAAAGGAGCAGTCCTGGCACACAAAGTAGCAAGACAGCCAACTGGAAAGAAGCCTGGCCAGACTGCATTAGACAAATGATATCATTGTAGATGGGAAGGACCACGGATTCAGGACCTATGGAGGAGAGAAAGTCAGTATCCTAGGACAGGCGGGACCACAGATTCACGACCTATGGAGGAGGGAAAGTTGGTACCGTAGGACAGACGGGGCCACAGATTCACGACCTACGGGGGAGAGAAAGTCCTTACCCTAGGACAGGCGGGACCACAGATTCAGGACCTACGGGGGAGAGAAAGTTGGTACCCTTGGACAGGCAGAAGTGGCTGTACAGTACCAGGACCAGACTGCGCAGCTACCAATTGTTGTAGCGAAGGTGAACCACCGTTACTGGGAGGAACAAAAAATCTCTGAAGACAAGTCAGTTTAAAAAAACACTATAGCAAATTTTCTTATTTCATATTGTAGTACACCCCCCACCCCCCCACCCACAATACAGTGACTAACCATTCACCAGCTGAGCTATTTTCGTAACAACTAATGCGTACAAAATTTAGTCTACTCAAGCCAAACATAGAGTCAAAAAGTCCGAGTAAAACAGCCCTGAAACCTTGACAGACAATCATGATAAAGGGAGGGAAGTTAGAGGTTTCGAGCCAGGAGACTATTCTTAAGAATTTTCTCGGTCCTGATACATGGCTGGATAGCGTAGTTACGCAGCGGCTTGGTTCTTTAACTTACAATGTTAATTGTAAATGGAATGATATGTCAACTTCATGTTGATCTGGTTTACCTAATCAAACCCAAGGTTATCAAACTGATTCAAGAGTTTGGGTCAACGAAAGTTTACCGGTTGTCCATGTACCTAATTTACCACAACTTCCTGCTTAGGAAGAAAACCCACAAAGGGTTGTCGAATCTCCACAAAAGAATGTGAGTGTTCAACCTCCTCAGAGCCTTACAACAAGTGATATTCCTATTGTATAGTCACCTACAAAACAGCAACTAATACTGCCAAGTCATTCAAAAGACTTTGAAGTTAACTTGCCTTGTGGGTATAAATCCACACTGGAAAAGCCATATATTTAGTGGGGAGAAAATGTAGTACATTAGAAAAGTACTGCATACTACTTCAAGCAGTTACTTGCAGTTCGTTCGAAGGTCAATAGCATATAGTACCTGTTGTATTATGATGCATATTACTTTTGGTTGTTACAGTTAGTTCTTACTTAGCATAGCTGCCCTCTATTTATAAGAATTGTGCTTCTGTTTACAGATGTGAGAAGGCCTTGACTCTAGAGGAGGTTTGAAGGGTGATCACGTACAGAACTTTTTTCCTCCAAATTTTGTCCATAAAAGAAGGGGATTGTGACTCAAGAATTCATAAATGCTGCCATCGATCTGTCCTCCAATTCTAGCTTCATATCTCAATGGTCGTGGTAAGGAAATTTGCGAGTAACATCGACTAAACTATTAGTTCTCATACGGTGGGTAGAACATGTTACTCGAAAACTTGCACAGTCATTCCAAAGGTGGCATTTGGAAGTGAAACGTTTTGTTTTTAAGTTACAAACGATTTGCTGGGTTATGTCAAGTGTGTAAATGTGCACAAAACACTTTTAGCTTCTGCACTGGTGCGACCTCTTATAATGCTTACAAAATTTTGATTTCCAAGTTAGGAAAAAGCAAACAAAGTAAGTTAGAGCAAAGGTACACAAAACTGAATAAGAAAGTAAACTAATAAAAAGACAACAAGGTACTTGATTGACAACAGGATTTGAACTAGTGAGTTTACTGCCTTTATCTAAGTTGTATTCAATGAGACACACCTTTGAGCCAACACAATGAATACATAGTCAATATTGATCTTAATTTCTAGTGTGCACACAACTTGTAATCATCATGAGACTTTCGGTTCGAATGTTGATCTAACCGATAACAAAATTCCTTTTGTATACATTTTTTGCAAAATGGCTGTGGGAAATTAAATTTTCAAACATTTCTCAAACAGCAAAAAAAAAAAAAAAAAAAAAAAAAAAATNAAAAAAAAAAAAAAAAAAAAAAAAAAAATGGAAACTTACCAATTCCTGGTTATAAGTTTTGTCCCGGACTCCTTCGGCTACCATGTCTAGTTCCACTTGGGTAATGTCCTCTGGCGGCCGATGCTGGTAGACTTGTGGAGCGTGAAATTTTCTTCTCTTCTTTGTAGGTGTAGGAGCAAATTCAGAATTATCCTCGCTCTCCGAAGACTGCAAGTCGTCAAGATCGTCGGGCTCAACTTCATCCTGACAATTAGAGAATTAAACTGTTTTCTATTACAAACTATACTTTTATACATATTACTGCTTGAAGTAATTGTCAACTAATGAATCTGCTTTTGTTCTAGTGTCTATGTGTTTTTGACGTCCTGAGATAGAGTGCAGAGCCTTCTATGGACATTTTAACATAAAGCTCCTCTTCAAATTATTTCTATCTGGTTTACTGCACACCTTTGATTTGGGGGGCCCTAACGACTTGCTCGAAAAAATATAACCAAATTTTTTTGCAATTACATACAATCATTTGCCGTGTTATTACCCTTCCATATTGGTTATAATTTTTGGGGAAGTCGTTACGATAATAATGATAATAATAATATCAGTTTAACCATTGAAAAACACATTGAAAATTATTTTTCTTTCAGTAGGTGCCCGAAAAATTCTCAGCATATTGCCCCAATTTTCACAAAAAATTTTGGTTGGGGGGGCTGCAGTCCCCCCAGCCCCCCCCCCCACCCCCCGCCTCCTACGCCTATGACTGCACACAACTAATAGATCCCAAACTGTCGCAGTACAAAGAGCTAAAAGGCCTTCAGTGACCAAAGGTATTTCATCCCTGTACATAGTTTTAACGCTTTCTTGTTGTGCAATCATTTAAACATCTTATTTATCATAGTTTTCATATTTATTTATTTTTTTAGTTTGACATGTGTACTCCTTTTTATAAATATGCTATATTTATACTGGTTTCAATAAAATGAAGAAAAAAAAAAAAAATGAAAAAAATGAAAAAAATGTCTTTCTTTGTAATTTAATTACTGCTACACAGTTGGAAAAGCCTACAGCAATCTTTTACAGTCCCAGCATTTAGTAATTTGAAGTGATATGCAAGGTACTCAGTAGTTAACCCCCAACCACGCCAAATACTCGCCTCATCCATCCTTCATCTGCCTAAAGTAAACTGAAGTTGATGACACACTTTTTGGAGAAGCTCCCAAAACTACCAACTTCAAAGCAATGTGTAAAAGTAAGTTGGCCTGACGTTTCGATCCTAGCAGGATCTTCTTCAAAGGCTAAACTTCAAAGCAACTCAGCTATACTAAATGCTTGTTGGAAGGTGAAAACTGTTGCAATTGAAGGACATATTCAACTTGACTCCATCACACCTTTTGGTTTTCCAGTTTCAAATAAGGATCACATAAACCTGAAAAAAGATACTAAAATTGAGACAATTTTTCTGATCAATACCTCAAATACTTCCAGTTCCTCGTACTCCAGGCTGTCTGTATCACTATCACCGTCTGAGGCTGACAGTTTTCGCTTCCGTGAAGGGCCAAATTTTATCACCAGCTTCTGTTTCAAAAAAACAAATTAAAATGTAAAAGAAAGAAATGTAATATGCTCTGGAAATATGTCATATTTGACATTTTAGCATTTGCTAAAAACATATAAAATATTGAGGAAGTATTTGTTTGACTCTTGGAGGAGCTGACCATGAATGATGTCGATGCTAGAGTAGGTGGTTCAGCCACTTTCATCGATGAGACTCTTCAAAGATAAAATTAGTATACAGAAGACCTATGCAAGTTGCACTATGGTAGGTGAAACTTAAAAGGTGTGAAGACTCGCGCAAAAAGAAACGTCTAATGCCGGTAATCTGACCTAGTTTGGAATGTGGTGTAACAGAAGTGATAGACACCACCATCGATCCCAGAAAATGCACACACAGCTTGCTACCGTCGGTAATTAGACACTAGTGTACCTCAGTACAAACAGCTGCGTTCAATACCCACAGCACAGTGTACTAACGATACAGCGATGGACATCTCAGGTCCAGCTAAAAATAACAAGGTATCACGTTTCATTACTGTCTGCATTTTGTAGCGACAAGCAGAAAACTTCACTTGCAAGCAACGGAAAGTCAACTTTTTCAGAGCGCGGCACGCGGTTTGGGGCGAGTCTTCAATGCCTTTAAATGTAAAAAAAAATCTTTAAGTAGTAAAGCGGATCATACCTCTCCACCCCTCAGTGGGAAAACATCTTGATCCAACTCCCTTCGCTTCTTGATTGTCAAACGTCTGGACCTTCTGATGGCAGAGTCTGGTAGCTGGCCTGGTCGAGCTCTCCTAGAGGGGTTCTTCCTGGGGGTGTAAGCGCTGTCAATGGATTTCTTAGCTTTGGGTGATCTCTGTTCTTTCTGTGTCACATGCATCGGAGGAGGGAAAAGGTGAAAATATTGATAGATATTAATTTAAGTTAAGCTTACTGCATTGAGACTGAAATTTGGAAACACCAGATATTTCTTTACAATTTGGGTACAATCATTAGAGTATCGTCAGAAAAAACAAACTATAAGTTGGCAAACAAAATCATGAAGAGAGAAAACTAAATATAGACAGATACAACCAAATTAATTTGCAACTAGAAATGGGGAAACTAAATAATTGCATGCTTTCATTTTGCTTGCTCCGTCTGATGCAACAAGGCACACGAATAAGGTGGTGATATCCGTTTTGAGGAAAATGATCAACTTAGCCAGATCAATGCTGACTTCACCAGTTACTGATCAATGGAAAATGAGGGCAGCTACATCTCCTTGAGAAAGTTAAAAAGATCTTGTGACTATTTTGAAATATGTATTATCAATGAAAGGAACTTTTCACAAAGCAGGCAGAAAACCCTCTTCCCCCAGACCATGCCCCAAGGCTAACTGTGAGGTCCACACCCAAGCAGTGGATTGGACTCCTGTTTTTCATTTTTTAAAGAATGGATTCAGAATTCGTGAATGATTGACTAACAGACATATTTAGTATGAAAGACAGAAATGCTTACCTTTTTGCCTGCATTGAACAGAGGGACACTTGGCAAGTGTTGTATATCTGCTAGCAACTTTTGAAGCTGTGGGTAGAAACAGTAAAAGGCATGAGGCAGTTCCCTTAGGAGAGATTGTGCAAGCAGAGTTAATTAATTCAGAATTCAAGATACATTATAGGCCTAAAAAATGACACAAATGGGGCAGAAAGGATTACACTTTACTCACCACAGCTTTATTCTCCTGAATGTTCTTTTGTCGTCTCTCTTCATAAGAACATTCTTTAAGAATATCTTTGAAGATAGCAGAATTCTTAAACAGTTCAGCCTGATATAGGAGAGAGAACAAGGGGAATTATTTGGTAAAAAATCTCAGAACATTAATTTGTTTGGACTTTTTTGGGACTATTCTAAACTAATGTAGTTGTCACTATATATGATTCAGCTACTGAGGTTGGTATACATATTCAACCTCATTTAGTCATTACACAGCAATAGCCTACAGTGTGTATGATGCGCCAATAAATAGCATCACGTCCAGCTCTATTCTTTGGAAAGGTTTACACTTCATTGTATCTTATTCTTATCCATTACTCTATATTTTCTGTACAGGAATGTTAGGCTACAGTACAAACACAGTCTTGCAAACCTGTCATTCACAACAACAACAACAAAATTATTAAAAATATTACAGCTTTCCATCACAAACAGTCTGGAGATAAAGGCAAAAGGAGGCGAAATTGGGCAAATCGAATCAAAACAAGAAAGCCTAGGTCTAGGCTAGCTACTTCTAATCACGTTTTGCCTTGGACGGCAACTAGGCAAGTGGCCTTACCTAGGAAAAATATTTCAACCATGGATAGGATAGCCTAGGTCTATAGGGTTACATCATTCTGACAGTTAATTGTCGCTTAATGAATATTCTATAGCTTATACTACTTACTAGGTCTACCTGACTTAGGATTAGTTAGGTTAGCCTAGGTCTAACTTTGGCTCACTTAACTTAAGTTACGACTAAGTTGACAAGTAACATGATTCATAAATTTAAGTTTTATCGATTTAGGCTTAGCCCTAAGAAGACTAAATAAGCGATCTATAGGCCCTAACAATTATTCTACCGACAACGATGTACTCAATAAAAAAACTTAGGCATAACTGTACCAGTACAACTATACAAAAGACAAGAATTATATGACTAGGCTGTATACTGCCTTGCTACAGTACACTTGCATGTGGACATTTAAACTTTAAAGGTCTAGGCCTAGAACTTAGAGACGCCAATATTCATATAAATCTCCAAGAAACCTTGATGACAAGTCTCGATGACGTATCTTTTTGGCAACATGAGTTGGGAAACAATAAAACTTGTTACGAGTTCACTTACTGCCATTTTCGTATCGAAGAATACGCTCTTAGATTGTAGATTTGTTTGAAAAATTGACCATGAATTGTTCGAACGCACGGTGTACATCGATGGCTTTCTACGCACAATGAATGTATACCGACTAGACAGTTATCGTAATCGTGTTACAACACTGACACCTCGTTTGTGTACATTTACATTCGGCAATTCTGTTTTCCCGCTTGGACGTTTCGCGCCATACCGCTTAAAGCAAACCAACTGGAACATTCCAAAATAATTAAGAGGTGTATAGAAACGCATAGAACAATTTGAACCTGACTTTAAGACTTAAATAAAATGTTTAAAAGTAGACTATTCTTTGTATGAGGAGTTATATTTATATTTTCCTTATGCTAGGAATATCATAGGGATCAGCATACAGCAAAAATATTCCATGCAAGGCAATCGATTAATTTTATCCCCTATTGTCGAATCCCAAATCGCGTTCTGTCCCAGGGCAGTCCAGTCTCGTAAACATCAAGTCTTTCAAATCGAGTCGAGTCTTAGTAGTTCTTATAGTGATAATTGTAGGCTAGTGTTACATTCCAGTTACAGGGCTGGCAAATGGAAACAATTTTATAAATTTCCCAGTCAGTCGTAGGCGGCAAATATAAGGGGAGGGGCATAAACTGGATGTGGAGGCGGTGTGACTTTGATTCGAATGAGAAAACCTCAAAACTTTACATACAAGACTGAAAGATCTGACAAAATGAGGAATCATATGAGTGTGCCACCGGGTTCAGCCACGTACTTCGCCTGAAATCAAGAGTTCGGTTGTTCACCAATTATTCATACTAGTCACGTATAATAAGTTTTAGTACGGTAGGCCCTATACGAAACCGTTACTTACGGTAATTAGCTATACATGATGATGATTAGAAGCATGCTGTAAGTTTTGCAAACTCACTGAACCCGCAAAGCCACCGGGGGTATTCGCCCACTTGACCTTCACCGGGGAGTGGGGACCAAGGGTGTAGGAACCGGGGGTGCTGGGGGCGCCAGCCCCCCCCCCCCAGTGAAAAATATGGTGGGGCGGAAGTATCATTCCGCCCCCCGCTTCGCAAGTCAGAAAACCCCTTTTCATTTCCAAATGAGAAAAAAATCTCATTTGGAGCACCAAATTGCATCTAAGGCCAGGTGAAAATGCAAAATTATTTACAAAATGGAGTGGGTGTTGAAGTGTGCTATATTGCACCAAATTGCATCTGTGGCCACCTGGAAATGCAAAAAAATTCCCCTCCCCTTAGACCCCTCCCCCAGGCCGGCCATCAGTTTTCAG
>JAIPMN010005871.1:0-11712 GCA_020650975.1 Apostichopus californicus
TTTGCAGTTCCTTTTATTTGAAAGCTTGTGCAACGTTATATAGCAAAATTATGGCACCTTTTGCATCTCTATTTGGTGTGTACCAATCATGTAAATTGTGACTTAAAGGTCGTGAAGACTCGCGCAAAAAGAAACGTCTCATGCCGGTAATCTGACCTAGTTTCGAATGAGGTGTAACAGAAGTGTTAGACACCACCATCGATCCCTGAAAATACACACACAGCTTGCTACAGTCAGTAATTAGAATCTAGTGTACAGTCAGTACATACCGCTGCGGTCAATACCCACAGCACAGTTTAAAAACGAGGCAGCGATGGACATCTCAGGTCCAGCTAGACATAACAAGGTATCACGTTTCATTACTATCTGCACTTTGTAGCGACAAGCAGAAAACTTCACTTGCAAGCAACGGAAAGTTAACTTTTTCAGAGCACGGCTTGGGGCGAGTCTTGAATGCCTTTAAATTGGTCTAAGGCTCTGTCATTCTAATGTCCTTTCCTGTGATACATTTTGTATAAGTTGAGGTATAGACTTAAAAGGCCATTCTGCTCATGAGAATGCCCACTCTTTAGTGTTTTTTTTTTTTTTTTTTTTTTTTTTTTTGCTATGATTTTGAGGTGTTCCAATGGATCTAACTTCAGATCTGATAGGTCTTATTTTGTGCTTCATTTAGCACATATTAAAAATGAGGTCAACTGCAATACACTTCACAGTCGAAGAATCTGAATAAATGTAGTTTTTTTTCCATATTTTTTGTTTGTTTCCCGGCAGTGACAAGTCTTCCCCCCAGAAATGTAAAAGTAGCAGCACACAATAGCAGCATATCACTTGTGAATGTGACCTTTGACCTACCAGAAGAGTGGACGGCACGTGAACTCATAAGTACAGATGAATTTATTTTCTGGTTCACGCAGTCCATGATCGCATCTGCAGACTGGGATGATCGGAACAGAAAGGTAACAACATTCTCAAACTCTCAGCAGCAGCATTTCAAATCATGTTGTAATTTTCTTGTTTTGTAAACTAACTTTATGTTACCTGAAGAGAGCAAAGAAAGCAATTTTTTACTTTACTGTCACAAGTCCCCCGCTTTACCAACCGAGCTATTCTGTACTCTAATAATCGGTTACAATCCCTCGACGATGGCCGTTTCTTTTGCTTATGGGGTTACCCCTGCAGAAGACAAGAGTACCTTAGCATAACGTGTTTCCAGGGAGCACACCACCATTTGATTTGATACAACCCCCGACAAAACGGCAGGGAATTACAGTCTTCGTTGCTTTGATCTTCTTCTATGTATAGAGACATAAGAATAAATCAAGAACAGAAAACTGATTGGGATTTAAGAGCAGAGCAAAATTGTGTTGTTTTTTTCTAAGTTGGTTCGTCATTTCCCATTTTTGCTTGTTCTTTTTTATTTATGTATCTTTAAAGTAATGTGATATTTTTGCCTCTCTCTGAGATGTCTTGGAGTGATCTGTGGATCTGTGGAAATTGAGGGATGGAAGGGGGAGGGAGGGGGCCATCATCACTTACAAATCTTTACGACAAAGCACAAATGGTGTATCGTTTTGGCGATGACTTTCTCAAGTTCATGAAATGAAAAGTTGAGACAAGTAAATTCCAGAACCAATCGATTAATTTATCACTCAGTCATTTATTTTCGATCGGCCGAAACTAGCATGCAGTGATTGCTTCATCCATTCAACAGTGTTTGATATGTAGACGATCCCCTCGTAGGTTTGTTAATATCGGGTGCCAAAAGATGCTGATTCCTCATCGGAGAGGAGAATAAGCCACAATCCTCGTGTCGATAACGCAACCCTAGTCTGTTACCTTAAGAAAAGCATATGATTTAGGCAGACATGATGATCACATCAACCTTTTTCTTCCCATAATTTTATATGAATATAAACGAAATGTGTAACAAAACTTGAATATCTTTTATCGACATTCCAGGTCGTGAAACAGCAGGAAGTGAGCAGGTCAAAGGTCAGTCTATTGATTTGTTTAATATCTTTCTCAGTCTGGTTCTTCCCTCTGATTTAATAAATAGCATTTCTCTTAAAGGCATTGAACACTCGCCCCAAACCGCTTGCCACGCTCTGAAAAAGTTAACTTTCCATTGCTTGCAAGGGAAGTTTTCTTCTTGTCGCTACAAAATGCAGACAGTAATGAAACGTTATACCTTGTTATCTTTTATCTGGACCTGAGATGTCCATCGCTGCTATGTACACTTTGTATTGGGTATTGATCATAGCTGTATGTATTGACTGTACACTAGTGTCTAATTACCGACAGTAGCGAGCTGTGTGTGTACTTTCTGGGATCGACGGTGGTGTCTAACACTTCCGTTACACCTCATTTGAAGATAGGGCAGATTACCGATATGAGACGTTTCTTTGTGCACAAGTCTTCACACCCTTTAAGGAAAAATAATCCAGCCAAATCTTACATACCTATTTGTATACTAAACCTGCAACTTTCTTAGCTCTAGTAATTTAGTGTAATCATCATATCAATGTGTAGTTTATATAACAATGATTTATGTGTGCTCACAACCATGTAGAATAAATCACACTTGTAAGTTAATCCCCACCGATCTCTCCTGTTAACCCACCCCATCAGGCCCCCTTTGCTCAAGTGTGTCATATAAATGTTGTATTTCATAAATATAAATGATACAGGAATTAAGTTAGGGAATGCATCTAGGAGAAAAAGCCATATAATCCTATCCCATCAGGCCCCTTTTGCTCAAGTGTATCATTTAAATGTTTGATTTCATAAATATAAATGATACAGGAATTAAGTTAGGGATGCATCTAGGAGAAAACTCCATAAAATCCTATCCCATCAGGCCCCCTTTGCTCAAGTGTATCATTTAAAATGTTGTATTTCATAAATATAAGTGATACAGCAATTAAGTTAGGGATGCATCTAGGAGAAAACTCCATAAAATCCTATCCCATCAGGCCCCCTTTGTTCAAGTGTATCATTTAAAATGTTGTATTTCATAAATATAAGTGATACAGCAATTAAGTTAGGGATGCATCTTTATAGGAGATAAAGCTATATAATCATTGTCATAGATGTTGAATTATTGCCGTACACAGTTTTAAATCAACTTTTTCCTTGTCGGCCTCCTCTGCTCCAAACACCTTGGAAGACCCTGTGAGTTGTAGTGCACTGACATGGCTATAAGAGATATAAACAAAGTGATGTGCGTTCAACACTGAAAGTAGTTAATCGTGTCTCATAGCAAACTTGAACTCGATGCAACAGTCGACTGCAGTATTTACCAGCGTTTGCAATCGACGGTGGGCGAGCATTAGGGCGAACGCCTCACCAAAACCCACTGTGCAGTTTTCTTTACGGCCGGGTATAGTCTCTCTACGAGAAAGCATGATTCTAGCGCAGAAATTTCACCCTGATTTTGATTTTTGATTCATAAATGGAGACGATTTCTCTTCCTCAGGGAGGTAATGGAACTGGAATGTTTTATTCTTTAAGCGTCTCAGACGAAGCTTACTCCATGGTCTGTGTTCGAGTCGCTCTAAAAACTGTAGGAGAGTCAGAATTTTCAGAAGCCGGTTGTAGACGTACAAGGATGGCTAGTGAGTGTACATATTGGTTTTGTAATGGTCTAATGTATATGTGACAGTTGGGGTGAGGGATTGTGTGAGGGAGGGGGGGGGGGTGATATTTGGTGGAGTTTTGCATCAATTTTATTTCATTGTTTCCCTCATTAATTGTCAATCCCACTTCTGCCACCACATTTGTTGCTACCTATGACGGAGGAAGCAATTGCTGGCTAGGAGCTAGCTGTAATTATCAACAGAACAGATCACACCAGGATCATCGGCAAATAGAATTGCAGACATACTGTAATGTACCAGTAAAATGTATATCAAGTAATAATGTGTCTGGCATTTCCGACGGCGAGAACTGAATTGGGATCATGCAATAAGGTATAGGAAAAGTAAGGATGCACATGAAATCCAAATGCAGCAAGAACTATGAGGCAGCTGTGACACTGAATCTGCATTGAGTGTAACCTGTATGTAAATGACCCATTGCAAACAGAAATCCTGTCGTGTACCCCCCCCCCACTCTGTCGTACAGTGTGCCGTTGCTCAGTTGTAAGAGTATCGGTCTTGGCAGCTATCCAAAAACTAGGCTGTGACAGCCTATTCCGTGGTCCAAAAAAATGTCTGTTTCATAAATATGTATATGTTAAATATTGCGTTTGCAACTTTTCATTTTCAGGACCGTCATCTGGCCCTAAGAATTTCACATTTATCAATTCTACACAAGACAGCCAAGATCCTAGGCGAAGAGACGTACTGCTCAGTTGGGACGTATGTATGAGCTGTTTGTTCTTGTTTGTTTTTTTTCTTTGGAATTTTGTAGGGGTGGGGTGGGGGGCGGGGGATGTATGGGAGGGAGGGTGCTGTCACGAGGAGTGTCAGCATTGTGGGATGGAAAGTTCTTTCTTTGGGACTACATGGTATTAAAGCATTGGTTCAAATTGATTAAAGAGAGGGGAAAGGAGTATGCGTGTGGCATTTGCATTTTTCTGTTGTGGCTCTCTGAAACATTTTCCCCTGACTTACGATGGAGGGTGGGGTCACCCCCCTTCCCTCCCCTTCTCCCTCTCCCTCCTCTATGTGTACACGCTTCTCACAGATCTGGATAACAGAGGCCAGATCAAATCGAGGCCTCAGATCAGTCAAGTCTGACCATGTATGATTTATGCGCTGTATTGTTTTAAATTGTAACAAATGTTTTTTTAATTTCTATAAATAATTTCAAAGGGTCAACTATTAGAGGCAGGTAGTCTGCTTTTAGGGCAAATTTCAGTCATTTTTAGAGATGCGATTAATTTTGTCGTCATGACAGTCGTGATCGTAGATCTCTACCTTGATGTTATGTTTAAATTTGTTTGGGTCAGGAGACTTTATTTATAGTGAATGGGCACTTGCATGGGATGAGGAGGCCTAGGCAGTGTTATGTTTAACCTCCCTATCAAGACCGACTGCGGTTATGTCTCTGCCCAACTGAACTTATACAAACACACAGAGGGGTAGAAGTTAAAAAAAAAGGAATATTTAGAAGTCGAAAGCAATATCAAGACTAACGTTTGCGGCAAGAATACAGTCTATGAACTTGTGGCGGGTGTGCCATCAGCAATAATTTAATGTGGTGTGAAGCTCTCTTATGGCACGTACGTTGTGTCAGCAGTACGGAGGGAGAATGACAAAAGATTCTTTTTACCGATGTTTGCATGTATTTCACAGCCCCTGGCTCCCAAAGAAGCTAACGGTGTCATCACTGGTTATAGATTGAGCCTTTGGAGAACTTCGAATTCCACAAATCTCCGGGAATATCACATTCCACCGAACAGCACGACTACATTAGTCAAAGGTACGTCGGTGGTCGGATTGCCTATTTATCAGCATGGAGGGTATTACAATCTATGGAGAACCTTTTGAGAAATCGGGAGCCTATCGAAACAACAGAAACACATAGAAACTGAAGAATTTAAAACGCTGTACAGAAAGATTTTAGACACAAGAAACAGAGTCATCATGCAAAGTGTGACTACATACATACAGAGGATTTGAAGAAAGTTTTGAAAAGCACCAAGAATATTTTGAGAAAGATGCCCTAATATTTTTCAATATTTTGAGTTTTGTAGCAGTCTTCAATGGATAACCATTTTTGAATAACATGAGAATTTGGGAAGAGTTGCTGAAAAATATGTGGCACATCATAACAAAAATCATGAGAATGTTTTGGGAAAGTGGAATGCAGGAACAACTATAAGAGAAGGAAGGCAAAGGATACATAGGTTATACGTGTGTGTAATCGGGCGTTTAACTTTTCTCTGTTCTGGCCTGTTGTTAGACTTGCTATCATAGAATACATTGTTACATGAAATGTCATACTAACAGAAATGAAATACTTTGATCTGTGAACTTATGTTCTTGCAAATCGTGAAATCACAATTGGACAATCTGGGAAAGTCGGTTATTTTCTTCTTAGCAGCTCAGGGAAAGGAATATTCTTGGACTTTTAAAAGCTTGGGAAATCTGACATCATGATGACTGTCTGGTCAGGCGTCATAAACCCGACTAAGCGGGTTCTTTTGTCCTAATGGGGTGTAATTTTGTTGAGGTGTTTTTTCTAGCACACAAGTGTCACAGCACGGGGTATACATTGTCTGACAGATTTGGATATTGGGACACAAAAGATGAGACGGTTTAGAGATATTAATGAACTCTACAGATGGAATATATTTGTAATGTGTGCATGTATGCTTTGGTACCTACACAAGTCTTTTCTTTCTCCATATTTTTTTTTCACCGAATTCTCTCCTTTTCCTTTGTCTTTTGTTCTTCTACTGTAGGTATCTTATCATACCAGGAATACAAAGCCCAACTTTTTGCGATCAATCTTTTCGGCGAATCCGATCCGAGTAACGTGACCATCACTAAAGTCGTCACGCCTAATAAGGGTATGATTAACTTCCTTTTTCCTTCTTTCCCAATTTTACACTCAACTTCTTTAGACCTCGCTTTTACTTCACTCACTCCCTCCCCTGATAGCAGATTTCCAGAGACTTCCATTTTTTTACATTTTTTGTATGTTGTAATCACATTAATTGCAGGAGGTGCAGACAGAATCATCAACATGATAATCTTAATTTTGACAGAGTATGAATGAGATGACCAATACCACCCGAAACAGCAAACAAAAACCTTCATTCTGTTTCCTGAGAAATATTGTTTAAAAAAATGTTTTTTTTTTTTTCTTTTTTTCTTCTTTCTTTCTTCTTTTCTTTCTTTAATGTAACAGCCTTAAAAGTCTCCAGCAAATTTCGTGCCACAATTGTAATGAAATTTTGTAATATTACCAAAGCTATAAATCAATGTCAGTATGAACAATGCTGCTGTATATTTTTTCATTTTTTTTTTGGGGGGGGGGTCATGAAAACATGGAACAAAAGAAATATGGGAGAGTATGTAAGATATTTCACCTCCCTCGTGGCACAATAGCACATCCCTCATTGATAATGTGACCATAATCCAATGATATGGCTTGTTAGAACTAGAATATCTCCCTCATGGAAGCTGTTGTGTAGAGAGAATGTTAACCCCCCCCCCCCCCAAAAAAAAGAGGTATCTATCACTTAAAGGTAAAGAGCATGCATGATGGTTGGGTTTGCTTCTCCTTTTCAACATTAAGAGATGGTTTTTCTTTTATTTATGTGAGCCCTACTACATAATTTTGATAGTTGTTAAACTCTTATCTGTGTTGTGTTGTTCAGACATTGGTGCATAATGTACTAGCAATTCTCAATTATTTCCACTTTGCCTTGCAGCACCTTTTGTCATCGTTGGCGCATTAGTGGTACTCACGATCATCTGTTGCGTCATGCTAACGATATGTTTGTACGCCAAGATTAAGAAAAGGGTACTCCCGAAAGTTCCCGAACCAGTGTACTACAACGATTCCTTCGTAAGTACCATTTGGGTGTGTTCTAGTCAGTTCTCACAAATCCAATCTGTGCCATTGTTTTTTTTTTTAAATGTGCTGTTGTACATTACCCTGCTGGAGACAGGGGTGGTCCTCACAAATCCATCACGAAAACCTGTGATCATTTTGGTCACTTTAAAGAACCGAAATTATTACACAAAATGGTAGCTAGATAGAAACTAGTTTTAAAAAAAATGGCTTAAATCTGCTAGTTTGAACAGCCATAAAGTCTTTCACAAGTTTATTTCAGTCAAAATGTGGTTAGTTTTATTCCCTTAAGTTCTTTTTCTCTTTACAAAGAACACCACACAATAGTCTGGGAGAGGAGGATTATAGTGGGAAATTCTTGCTGAGGTGACCACCCCTCTCACACCCATCCCCACCTACTCTCCAGCAATTTGGAGGGGTGGAGAAAGCAATAAACCAATAGCAATCAATGTTACATTGCAATTGGCACTTTTACACCATATGCCAATATCAATTTAAAAATATTTGTCAAACTCCTCAAAGAAGAATGGTTCCTGTCATAACAATACTTTCTAAGCTGCCCTCGCCATCCTTCAATCTCTTACCACTTATGAGCTTAGAAGGCAGAATTATAATGCTGATATGATATAATGCAATAAGACATGATATGTGATATAATATGATACCTTACATTATGGTCTCCAGGGATGTGCTCAGGAATATTTGAGTGCCGGGCAGATTGTGCGGTAGTGTGATCCACACCCTGGGAGAGGGATCTCATGGGTGGGGTACCCCCTCCCACTGGACAAATTTTGCACATGAAGTATGCTTAGGTGGTGATATTATTTCTATTCTGTGGCATGTATTCTCCCAGATTTTGGTTATGGTAAAATTTGTTAAATTATCATCAAAAAAGTGCCGGGCAGAAATGTTTAAAATACTGTTTGTGCCGGGCGGCATTCAGAACTGCTGGGCGCAGCAGCCCGGTGTAAGCACATCCCTGGGTCTCATATAGTACCATACAACAAGGTTGACAGGGACACATAAAGAATAGAAATAGGCATGACATGCTCAGTTTGTAAAGATTGCCTGCTTTGTAAGATATTCATATTTAATGTATGCTAAATGTCAGCTTTATCAAATGATGACATTGACTGTATTGACCAGTCCTACTACATGGATTATAATATGATACTGTGCAGAAGGAAAAAAATGTATTTTCCGTTATCTTCATAAAACTAACATCCTCACCTGTGGGTTGCGATATTCAGCTCACTCTTTGGCCCAAGACAGATTTGTAAATCACTGCAAAATATGTTTAAATAATGTTTATCTGAGACCATAAAATGCCTCTTCTTTTCCTGAGAAACCATCTTTTTGATTGCTTTTGATGAGTTGATGAGTCTTTAGAACAGGTACAGTAGTTTAAGACGTTTTAGTTGGTGAAACTCAGATGGTTGAAAAGAGTGATTTTCAAAATATTTAAGTGGTAGAGAAATACAACATGGATTTGGTACCAGTAATTTCTATCACAGTCTACAATGTAGCAAAATTAATAAGGTACCTACCATTCATCCTTAAGAAATATATGCACGATCGGTTTATACAAAAGAGACTTTTACCAAGATGCTAAGATAGCTGGGACTGTGTACATTTTTTCTTCTCAATTTCTTTCACATTTTCAGATGACACAGTTGCAGTACACACATTCCATAGAACCCGAAGTCTTTGATCCATTGAATTCTCTGCCCGTCGAAACATCCACCCAGATTGCGAACGGAGATGCGGTTACGTCGGAGCCTGCGGCTACGGTCTGGAGCGAGGCGAACGGCACAGGTTACTCATACAGAAGATTCGAGAGCAGTAACGGCTCGTCGATACATCACGGCAGCCAAGAATTAACGGGTCTGCAGGCAGTGGGAACACACGACATACAGCACAATTCTTACACATCTCTACCGTCCAGGTGTGACGGCTTAACAGGAACGGCAACATATACCTCCAATACCAACGGCAATACCGATAGAGTGACTACACCACAACTGAGTACGAACGAAGAATTCCTGTCCGATACAACAGAGGACTACGCCCGAGTTGCTTTGCTTGCAGAACACCCGGATGGTGCTTCTGCCAGTGGAGGTCAGGAATATGACATCTTCGCTGCCAGAAAACTGGAGGTTTTTGATCCAACTGCGGCTCAGTCTTCCCAGGCTCGTTGGAAGGCTGCTGGTGGTGCTAATGTCTCCAACGATTTAGGCATCGTTAGCCCAGATAGAACACATGGAGAACCTTTTCTTCCTAACATAATAGATACCGATTGTGTCGAACCTTTGATGGTTACAGGATTTCATGATCCATATATTTCCAATCAGAGATCGCTCGTGCAGGACTCTAAAGGTAACGTTTCTTCCTCCTCCGGAAGTGATCCGTATCTGTTGAAGGTTGGTAGTACTCCCGGATCAGACTTGGACCGCACATGTGATCCCTACGTCTGGAACGGTAAAGATGCTCCTGCACGGAAACCGAATCCTGAAAGGACAGGTGATGCAAGTGTTTGTGACGGATCAAACTTGAGAGAAAGCAAGGATCTGATGACCATGGCTAATAAACCATATATATCTAAAGAAAAGTGCATTCCTGGATCAAGAGGAGAGAATGTGGATAAAACCTGCCATCCATACAATTCAAATGGTAGAGATTCGACCGGTTGGAAGCCAAGCCCTCGTTCACAGACTGATCCATGCGTTCCTGACCTGTCAGACTTGTCCGGAGGCAAGGAACAAACAACGGGTCTTGATCCGTACCTTCCTCACAAGTTAGCCTCTGATACTGATCCCTTGATCCCTGATCCGAAGGAGAAGAAGGACAAGACGTTTGATCCATACATCTCCCATTCTGCCTTAGCTGCCGGTCAGAACAGTTCACCCTCATTTAATGTATCAGAAGAGACGTCTAAGCCTCATGGAGGCCAGTATATATCATCTCACTCCACTGGACTAGGAAACACAGGATGTCTTGCAGAGAGTGGTAGGGATCAGGTTATCTCTGATCCATATGTAACGCAAGCTTCTCTCGAGTCAAAGATTAAAAATCTTGATGTGCCAAATGAGCTTCCATCGAATAAAGGGTGGCATGGAAGTATCACACATGCACTGGCAATGCCAGCAAAACCTTCAATAATTGAAGACATGACTGAAGCTCCTGTTGATCCATATGTTGCTCACGCCGAAGCTGTTCCTGGATCTAACGACACGGCTACCACTACTGGCAGTAAACCTTCTCCAAGTCATAGAACTGTTGACAAATCTGATGGATCTACCGTTTTACAACAGGAAAACGATCCATACATATCTCATGCTTCTCTTGTAGCTGGATCAGAGTTTGGAAACAAATCTGTATCTGTTCTGCACCCAAGGAATGATCCTTACATATCCCATGATGCACTGTCAGCTGGGTTAAACAAACCTAGCACTTCCTTGCAGCAGAGAAATGATCCATATGTATCCCATGATGCTCTTTTAACCGGATCAGTGTTTAAAAATGAACCTAAAGCTCCTCTGGATCAAAACCATGATCCTTACATATCTCATGATGCTCTGTCAACTGGATCCAACCTTGGGCACAAACTAAAAGCTCCTTTGCAGCAGCGAAACGATCCCTATGTATCATGTGATGTTCTTTCTACGGGATTAGAGTTTGGAAGCAAACTTAAACCTCCTCTGCATAAGAACGATGATCCGTATGTGTGCCATGATGTTCTTAAAGCTGGATCCGAATTTGAAAGCAAACCTGAATCTTGTCTGCAGCAGAAAAATGATCCCTATGTATCCCATGATGCTCTTTTAACTGGATCAGAGTTTGGAAACAAACGTAGAACTCCTTTACAGCCGGAACACGATCCTTACGTATCCCATGATGCTATTTCTGCTGGATCAGTTGGTCAGACCAAACTGAAAAACTCCTCTGTAGCAGAAGAATGACCCCTACATATCCCATGATGCTCTATCAGCTGGATCAAAGTTTGGGTAAAACGTTTAAGAAAGCCTAGCGCCTTTTAGCGCACATTTTAACCTCAAAACTGACCTCAAATTGCTCAGATACTTACCTAGTTTCACTGCTGGATAGTGTAACAGATAAAGGCTTGTGTTTGATTTTTCATGAATGACTTTGCTGTGACTATGACGTCTGGACGTCAGCAGATTGAAA